>VWZD01008777.1:497789-646345 GCA_013396695.1 Sakesphorus luctuosus
GGGGGGAATGGGGAAAAATTAGTTTAAGACCATTCTGAAGCACTGTAGTGTTTCATACCAAAAGGCAGTTCAAATTCAGCATTTGCACTGCACCATGCAAACCTAACAATGTGATAGGCCAGGAATCCCCCACAACAAATTCTTAAATAACAGATCAAATGGATTTTTTTTTGTTCAAAGGTCAACTGAAAATATTCTTGGCCTTGACTATTAATTTGAAAAAAAACACTGTGACACTGAAAACCAAAATTTGTTTCCACTTACTGGCAATCAAAACCATTTTGGAGATCTGCTTTTGTTTTCTTACAAAAACAAACCCAGAACATAGAATGAAACAACTAACTTCTCATTAAGTTTTTTTTTTCAAGGGAGCAAAGCCAACACCTCCCCATTTGAGATACATGCACCATCTTCATATGCCTCAAGTGTTTAAGTGTTTCAACTTGAACACTTAAAATTAGTTTCTAGTCTAGCTGACAGATTACTATTAAATACATTACTGTTAAAAAACCCCTACAAAATTTGACCAAATTGTCCCTTGACTTTTTGTGCTGTGTTTTCTGTAGACTGTGTAAATCACACTCTGCAATTCGCTCTCTCTTCACAGAGAGGAATATGGCAGAGCAAGGAGACACCCACGTAGAAAGGGCATGAGGACCACTTACAGTCAGCAAGTAAATATGAGGATATATTGTAAAGGAACAAAGAGTAAGTACCTCTGCATATCACACACTGACATGAAGCAAACTAAAAGCTGATGTTGTGCACAGGTATCCTATGCTGTTTATGCTCAGGATAAGGAAAACAAGAGAGTGGTGTAGTTAATCTGTATACTAATACTGACTTTGAATGGCTAGCAGGAATTCACTTTTGTCTGATGCTATGTGATTCATATCCTCCTCAAATACACTCCTCTATTTAGCATTATTATTTGAAGGAGTTTAAATTGTATTGGCATGAATTAAGAACTCCATCCTGTATTTCACAAAAAAACCCCACCTAAAATGCAATCCCATCCAAATCACTGGGTATTTTGGCGTAATGTTAAAGTGAAAAAAGCCAGTCTGGAAGCATTCTGCAAGATGTTGTTTCCCTCTACTTCTTAATGGCATGACTACAAATATTTAGATCTTACAGAGAAAATATACAGCTCCAAAATATCTCTCATAACGATTTCTCAAGTCTGTTGCTTCTGTCCACTCTCTACAACTAGAGGAACATGTTCTCTAACCCTCCGGAAAGCTTTGACTTCTCCCAAGTCCTAACGCACAGTTGGTCCATACCTAGTCTTTACCTATCAAGAAAGAATTACCTCAAGTGCTGTTTCAGTACTGGATGTTGCCTGTATTGTGAAAAGGAAGACTGAAAGCAGTTAGAAATTTCATAATTCACTGTAAAAAGAAGGAGGCTGTTTTCTGGCAAACCCTTTTAGAACACAGAAGCATTCTGAACCCATTTAAGGTGAAGCAGTCAAAAGGTGAAATCATCAAGCCATTTAGCAGCTCAGTGGTTTGGATGGCACCTGCAGCTAGCAGGTGGCTATCACCCCCTGTCTCTGCTCTTTTAAATATACACATACACATTTATAATAACCATTCATCTAGCCGCACACACATGCACAATGCAGCCGCTTGCATGGACACTGAGACTGTAAAATCGAGCTGGCAGTTCGCAGGTGATACAAAGGACCTCTGGAAGCTGAAAGCCCTTAACTTTTTCTTTATAGTTCTGACAAGGCCTGTGAGGCCTGGATGACTTATGACTGCACAAGGCGGGAACACTGCCTTCCATTTCACATGGGGTTGCTACAGATCAGTCTGTGACATGCTTGCTGCTGTGCTTCTTGATGCCTTACTCTACACACGGTGTCATCAGTTAGAGCCATGCTTGCAAGTATCACACTGCTCAGCAAGCTCAAGCATCTGAATTAAACTCCTAAAATTACAAAAATGCATCAAGCCAAATAATTAGATTAATTCTTAAGTTTTTGAACCTGCAAACACCCACATCTCCCCTGCATGCACACACAGTCCTTCTACACTACAGATTTCATGTATATCTATGCACACACATGTGTGCATGCAAAGACACGAGATAACACAACTTATTTCTGCACATGTGGAATAAATGATCACAACTATGTAGGTAAGAAATAAAAACGCTACTGAGACCCACTGCTGCCTCAGAAGAAGCAGAAGGGGTTACATTGTCTGACATGGGGACTACAGCATCCATCTGATCAAAAGAAAAAAGATTAAAGCATCACACCCAGTTCTATTGTCACACAAGTAGACCATGCAATGCATTACTACAGCCCAGATTACAGTTACAAAATCCACCGGTAACAGCCCTGTTATTAACATGCCACCTGTTACCTTTTTCAAAATGCTGAAATTATCTTATGATCGTTTTCAGCTTGACAATTGCAGTTTAATCTTTATTGCATCTCACAGCACAGACCTGCTTCATCCATGTCTTATTTATCTCATGTGTGTCGGAATGCAACCCCGAGCCCTTAGTCCCCCCCTGCCACCAGGCATGCCTTCTGCTCTGCTTTATCAATATACCTGGGTTTCCATATCCGACTGCTCCTTTACAATAAAAAACACACCCACCCAGTATTCTACCATTGCCTGTTGCCTTGGTAATCCAAATGCCTGGGTACTCGCTGATTATCGGCGAATGAGACTCGCATTGTTCACACCGCAGCGCGTCTGCTATGTTAATGTGAGATAATGGCAGCCAGAAGACTCCTTTTGTTCCCAGCTTTGCTGTTTATTCATAGTGCCTGGAGGTCAGCGACTGCTACAACAACCGGGGAAGGAACCGCTGAGAGCGTGAGCAGATTCCACTTCTGCTTTTGCCTCTGAGACAGGGGGAAACACGAGCAGCCCCGCACAGCGAGAAGGGCACCGGGAGCTCTGCAGTCTGACTCACGCAAGGTGTAGCAGGCGGCTCGGAGGAAGATGTGATGGACTTGCACTTCCCAGATTTTAGATGAAGCTGATTTACGCTCCCCGACAATAGAAAAAAACCCGCTTTCTTCGAGAGGCACGGCGGGAAGGGAGGGAGAGAGGGAGGAGGGGGCAGCACAGCACCGCCGCAACTTACGGGAAACGAGCCGGGCTGGGGGCTCCGGGGCTGGACGAGGAGCGGGAGCGGGGACAGCCCTGCCGGGGGCAGCGGCCGGGCCAAGGGCGGCAGTGGCTCCCGCAGCGTTAGCGGGGCTGGAGCGGCGGGACGGCCCGGGGAGCCGGAGCCGGGGGGCAGCCGGGCAGCCCCGCGCCCTGCGGAGCGGAGCGGCCGGGCAGGGCAGGGCAGGGCCAGGCAGTGACCCGGGAGGTAAGGGACGGCTGCGATCCGCACACACAGGGCAGGTCTGAGAAACGTCTCCCCGAGCTGTCTCCGCACTCTGCCTGTCAGAGCAGTTTGGAAATGCTGTCGGTGACACAGTGACACGGGCAAACAAACCGTCACATCGCATCTCCCCTGACGCGGTAAGTGGGAATCGAGAGCACGAACAGGCTGTGGTACCTTCCGCGCATTCCCAGCCTGGTGGAGATGAGGACATTCTAAGAAGGTGCACCGGCTGGCGCGCTGTTCCTCATCCCTGCAACAGCCCCTTTCATGGAAAGAAACCACCGATTCCTGCTAAAGGCACTGCCAGTATCTAATTAATGTCACCGACCCATCTACCCAGGTTGCTGATGTGGTCTGTCTGTGGAGCAGGCTTTGTTGTCATCTCTAGCGAAAACCAGTGAGGAGTGTCTTAGCATGAACTGCAAACCCATTTCATGTTGGGAAACCATTAGAAAAGCCCTCCATCGCTGCAAATAGTTAACAGCTATTTCCTTTTCTTCCTATTGTGATTCTGAGAGACTTGAGAACCCAAGTGCATGGGAACATCAGCAATATAAAAACTGACAAAATTTAGTATAGGGAATTCACTCCTTTTCTAATCTGTTTAAAAAGAAATCCTGTGGAGGGTGACATTTTCATCTAAGTGAATGAATAACAGATATATATATAAAGAAAAGCACCAAGAAAAATATCAGGTTTTAGACAAAATATACATCTGTGATCTTGTTGCCAAATTATCCAAAAAGATCAAAAATATTTTAAAAAGACAAGGTATTTGCCATAATTTATGTCAACATTTTTTTTTCCACTCCACTGAAAACCGAAAACGTTGCCAGACTGTAAGCTCCCTCCCTGCTTAGAAGCCATGTCACCTCCTGGCAGGCAGGCTGGAGTGCTATGCTAACAGCGTGGGTACCCACAAAACAGCTACTCACTGAAGTCACCCTGTGCTGAACCACGGGCGATCCCTCCCCCAGCCCTTCTGTGCATGGAAGGGACTGCTAAAACTCACATGTGGACCTGATGCTGCAGGGGTTGAAGGGCACTGACCTAGTTCTAATGTTCCCTATCCAAAGGTACAAAGACTCTCAATGATTTTAATGAGTTTTGCAACAAAGAGCTAGGCAAAGTATAGCTTTCAGTGTCACCATGCAGTTATCATGCTGACACTCAAAATTGTTAAAAACCAGGGATGCTGCCACAGCTGATTGATTTTTAACTCCTGTGCCACCAGAAATGGGTTGGTTTAATGGAAAACAAGTGACAGGGGGAACCTTTCCAATATGCTCAGAGGACAATCTCATAGACTCAGCACAAATCATCTCCTTTTGAGAGCAGACCTCATGCAAAAGAGCATGATACCATTGTGATTATCATGAAACTGTAAATCACAATCAACCAGACATTTTCAAGAATTGTATCTTCAATATGGCCCAAACATGGAAATTATAGCTGTCTATTCAAAGCTGTTAGTTATTGTATTTTAAAAACTAACATAGGCACTAAAAAGCCTGAGAAGATCAGATCTTGCCTCAGTCAGGCATACTTTCATAGTGTCTGCTTAGTTTTTGTCAGGATTTATAAAAATATCAGCTTGCACTTCCTAATTAAAATAAATCACAAACCAAAACTGTAAAACTTTGTCTAGTATATACAGCATGTAAAGGAAAAAAATTCTTGATTCTCAACTTTTCTCTTATTTTCTCCCGATGGTGAATTTTAACATCTCTTGACAGAAAGGAAGACAGAAGAAACAGTGAAGCTGCTCTTGCAGAATTAGAAGTAAACCAGGTTCCTTTGCTGGGAATATTCTCTTATATTAGGATTTACCATCTGTTCAGTCCCTAATTATATTTATTTCACAACTTCACAATCAGAAAGATGAAAAGACTTTGAAACAAACCTTTCACCTAAAGAGTTACAAATTCTTTTGCAAAGATTGTCCCTGTATGGCACAGCCACGTGACATAATGCTTCAAACTGATGTATAAAACATGCACACTGTGCTTGTTTTCATAGAAGTGTGTATATGCTGCACCTGACCTTTCACTTTAACCATTTTTCTCATCCAGATATTTTTAAAGTGACTATCACTGTTGGGTCAAAACCACCTATGATGGCAAAATTGAAAAGTCAACTGCCTTCACAGAAATTCTGACAATGTTTCTACTGGTGTGTTATAACCAGTTCAGTCCTGATTCCTAACAATGCAGAGCCTGTCTCAACCGCCCAGTAAAAATTCACAGAGTGAATTTTAACCATTCTTTTCCAAGAGCTCCTACCAATCTTTGAAAGTTCAGCTCTTAGTAAAATTTAAATTGGAAGAAAAAATGGACAAAACAAACACTAGAAACAAGCACCCTTGTAAAGCAGGTCTTACCAATAAAAGGTATTTATGACAATTGCCTGATCATGAAGCAGTAATGATAATGAATAAAGCACCTACTGTAATATTGAATTACTACTTAATTTGATCTACCGTTCAATTTTCTCTAAACCTCTGGCACTGAGTAATTTGTGATAAAAATAATTTTATCTTCCTATATTTCATCAATAATTTTGACTGCCCTATACAGACATTACCACCCTTCGGTCACTAATTGCAAGACAGCTGGCAATTTATACAGAAGACCAAAAATTGGAGGAAGAGTGAAGACCATAAGAACCCTACAGATGCTCATGACAACATACAAAACTGGAAGTAACAGCTGTCTATCTGCAGGTGGCTTTGTTAACAAAGTAAGCTTTACTACAAGCTGTGCAAGGAATGAGAAGGCCCCTAGGGCTTGCCTGGGTCAGATGGACCTGAAAATGAACTAGGGTGCAATTCCACCTGGGATTGACTGAAACTGTACCCATTTCGACCAAGACTGAATTTGATCCGCATCTAAAGGTCCACAACTTAATGCAATAAAGTGTTAAGTAGGAACTTCATGAAAGCAAAGAAAGGTGTGTAATGACAATAATTTGAACTTACATAACATTTGCCAGAGACTTTAAATTCATTCAAAAGCAAAAAAATCAGCCACCTTGACCAATATCTCTTATTACAGACATTATGTCAGATTGGAAAACTACAAAACAAGTTGTAGGTTACATTAACCCCTGCAAGCTAGAAAGCATGAAGTATCACTCTTGTGCAGAAGGGCTAGCTAGCCCCAAGACTAATGGCTCTCCTTAAGTTCCCCATAAATTCATTAAGTAGGGCTTTAATTAGAAGTTATACAGGATTAAGGAGATAGATAGATCTTACACTGATCCTTCAATACAGGAGTGAAGTTTACCCACACGAATCAGTAAAAAAGTCTAAAGCTAACTTAAATAAAAATCTCACATTTGAACTTGAGCTAACTATTACGCTGCAAAGACTTTAAAAGAAAAAGATTGGGGTGTTCTTTTTGAGAATCCAGTGCTCATTCTGTTCATAAAACACAGGAATATGCAACCAACTGCCCTACATTAAACAGCAGGTATTTAGGTGATTTTTTTTTGTTCTATATGCAACACTTGATAATTCTGTTAATGAAAAACTAAATTTAGAAAGAAATTAGCACAATACAGTCCCTACTCTGAAAGCATTTGTTGCATGTATGAACATCCTTGTATGGCTTCCACTCTGCTCTCTGCATTTGACCAACAGTAACACTATCAAAGCCTTCCTCGATCAGTATACTTCAGTTGTCTCGCATAACTCAATTAACATTTTAAAAATCAAAGATTGTCCTTAAAAATAGGCCAGACATGAATTCCCTCTAGTGTAAGTACCCCTAGTTTATTAAATATGAATCCTCAGATTTAGATTCTTGTGATACATTATTGAAACAGAATTTATTTTAAATAGCTGAGCACTGTTTCAACTTTTGAGACTAAGCAGCTGTATTTCTGTAGTGCCAGGTACATCATGATTCTAGTCCCTGCCTACAATTCTGGGCAATTTTGTTATGAGTAAAAGCAACAGCAGAAAAAGCTCTGTGTGAAGGACCCAAGATTGTCTGATGACAGGGGGATTTATGTCTAGTGATATTCAACAGTTGGCATATATCCTACACTGCCTCTGTTAAGTAAGGTTCTTGAATATGCTCTTGCTTGTTCTAACTGAGCATCTAGTTATTTTACAAAACTTGAAGTAGCTGGCTACATTATTTTTTTGTAGGAAATAGAAATCATAGGGTTTTTTCTTTTTGAATTAACAGAAAAGCCTTGTGAATTAGAGACAAGATACTGAGAACTTTAACAGTAAGCTTTTGACTCAAATGTAATCTACTGCAAATAAAAATGATGCTTCGTCAACAGCTTCATCACTGGGATTGTATTTAATGACTTTTCATTTTTTGTTTAATTAAAACAAATAAAGTCAATTCTTCTTCACCCTATACTTCACTTTATTGTCTTATAGACCGATGATAAAACATCCATGAAAATAAACAGTCACAGGTGGATAAAGAAGTTGGAGAGCCATAGGATGTCTCATTCTAATGTACCACCTGAAAGATTTTGGCAGTCATGGTTATGGCTAAATTACAGACAAGACAACAGCACACACTAAAGCAGCAATGCAGGCACTTCAAATCCCTAAGATGCTGCTAAGCTATTGTACAAAAGTTATGCCACAGAAATTCTGTTTCTAGAGGGGCATCTCATAAAAGAGCAGTAATTAAGAAATTACTCCCAGTGTCTTCCCTGGTAACAGCATTTCAAGGGCAATACTCAAGAGAAATTCTGTAGGAACTGCTTGAAACTGGGCAGGATATTGGGTAACTTGATATTGCTGGGGATGCTGGTATTTAGGTTTAGCAGGAGAAAGTATTTATTTTGTAACATGTGACAGTTTCAGTGGAAAACTGCCATGAAAAAAATGAGTTGTGCCTATCTTATCTAGTAATGTAGCACACAGTCCCTGTGAGACAGTCTCACTTTAGGGAAAGAGAGGCTAAAATGTTGAATGAGAATCGGGCATCTGAAAACTACACCTAAGAGAGCATGTACACTGAACCTCCCTTTCTCTGTAAACTGACTACTAATTTCACTTTGTGTTCTGAAAAGCTTCTCCCAAGTGTAAAATTATGTTATTTTAAAACATCGAACTTTCTGTTTGTTTTTGTTAAGTGTGTTTACCATTCGTCATTACATAAGCAACTGAAAAAAGAAGCAATCCAGGTACTCTGAAAAGTCAGTGATATATTAATTATACAATAAAAAGGGACTCCGTTCTCAAGGGCTAAAATAAATAGCATAGTGATTGCATGGTCTTCCCATAAATGCAAGAAAAATAACGAAAAAGAATCCAATTCAAAAAACAAAAGTGGTTTTCAGACAAATTCATACATGCAAATGCACTGGTACAAAGATGTTCCTAAGCTCCATTCTAACACAGAAGTTCAAGTTACTCATGCTACCATGGCATCTAGGTACAAGGAACTTAGCCTCATCCACACTCTAATAATCCTTTACTAACAAAAATACTCTACACTAAACCAAATTTACACTATCTGTGATTTCTTTAATGTGATGCTGAGGGAAAAAGAGCCTTGGAAAAAACTCCCAGAAACATACAGCATAAAATTAATGCTTATCCCTGTCTACACCTAATCCACAGCTTTTGCCTTGACCTAGGCTCTGCAGACAAGAAATACAAATAGTCCTCCTCCTAATTTGGCAATCAAAGGCTTCCCATCTTCAGCTTCTTATACTTTAATGTTCACATTTTCTCTAAATGAACGCAAGTGCTTTGTGATCCTCACCTGATGTAAGATTGTACAGGACATTCTCCAATCTATGGATACACCCACTGTACAACTGCTTTGTATGCAATACATTCCAACAATGATTAAAACACAGAACACTGATGAAACGTTTTCAACATTAAAAAAGTCAGTTGTATTTCAATACACATCAGGCAAGTGTCTGATGAGAGTCATGATGTAGAAGTTTATCTCCAGAGCACAGCCTGAAGTCTGAAAGCAAGCCCACTTGAACAGAACACAGATTTAAGATGGACATGTCACTTCACTATGCACCAGGCAATAGTAAAGACAAAATCTGAGTTTATTTAGCACTTTCTGTAATTACAGATACCCAGCAGTGCATGGAACAGTGTAGCTACCTCTGTCAATGGTAACAAACCTTTCAATTAACAGATCTGTCATGCGATGCCTGTGTACAAACCGCCACGGCTGTGGACTGGGCCCAGACTCACCTATGAGAGAGGGTGGGTTTCATGGAGCTCATAGAGTTCATGGGGGGTTGCATGGGTAGCTTCCCTGGAGGATCGTTCTGCCGGCTTTTCTGGTGGCGAAGCAGCAAGAGCCGTCCCAGCTCCTCACACCACGATGAAAGCAGTGCTGTGCAAACAGAAGAAAATGACAGTGAGCACATATCTGAAGGACCAGCACAGACGAGTACAGGGGCAAGCCACTATAACAGGAGTCACAATCCGAACAGACAAACGCCAGGAGCGAACAGCTTGTCCACGAACCACCACTCACATTATTATCCTATCAAACAGTCTGTAATTGCCCTACACTATCATAATGTTTTTACACAAGTTATAAACATTCTGCATGGCCCAGGAGGCACAAGAGAACTTGTCTGAGCTGAGCAGCACAGAGATGAAGAATAGATGAGGCACAAGAACATGGGATTGCTGTTACAAGTCAAAAAAGACGCTGAAGAATTCATTTCACACTAATAGAAACATAACAACAACATAGACAAAACATCATTTACAGAGGGAAGAAAAGAAGAAGACCACCTCTTTTCTGTTTGGCTGTTTTTTCAAAAGATTAATTGGAGAGAAACCCATGTGCAGGAATTAATTTCCAAAACTGCTATGAGCTACAGTCTTGAATAGATAAACAGGAGAATGATGCATGGATACAAAGTTAGGCACTTAAATCTATATTTGACCCAGCACAACCCCTAAATGTGTATTTCCATTATGTGCCTAATCTTGTAGTCAATGAGGGTAATTCCGTGCTTACAGGAAAAGCACGCTTATGAACTATGAAGATGCAGAGATTTCTTAGAGGGAAGAAAAGCTTGCAACTCCTTCTGAAGACATGAAAGGGGTTATTATCCCTGAAAACACGGCCTCTCTCTTATGTACCCACACTCAGAAAAGACCAGGTCCTGTTACAGAAACCATCCACCCTGCTAGTAAGCAGAGCCCCAGAAAGTGACTGTGGGTGAAACCTGGCTCCCATGACTGCACCGAGCCAAGACACCCCACTGAAGCTTCCAGCAACACCTGACTGAGCCTCAAAGCTGCCTATTTAATTCCAACATAAGAAGTGGCTCCAGTAAAAAGTCAGCCAGGTATGATGACACAGCGAGGCGTTTCACTGGAACAAAGTGCAGACTAATTGAAAAATCGTGCAGTTGAAGGAAATGTTCTCAAGTGGAAGTGCTTGGGGTTTTTTCTTCTTTAAAGGATGCTTTACAAACCCCTCAGAATAAGAAAATGCTTCATGTTTAATTTTTTAACTAAGTGCCTTCCTGAGGTGTTATGAACTGAACACAAATCAACAGATTGCACAAGTAGGTGAGAACCAGAAGACTACTCAAAACTCAAGCTGCCACAGTGGTTTAGTGTAGAAGAGCTCTAGATGTAATTTAAAAGAGATGAGTGCAGAATTCTCTAAAACTGAGGCTTCTATTTTGATTTCTTAATTTTCTAATAGTTGTATTTTCACCAAATAACATAATCATAAGCAGTAGCAAACCATCATTGCAGGGTACATCACCTTTTCCAGTAGCTACTCACAGGTACTGTTCACACATACTTAGAACAAATTCCAAAGACATTAATCGTAAAGTTATATTCATAGGGGAGAAAAAGGAGCATGCTTGACTAGTAACACCCACAAATATGATTTTTCAGTACAAGAAACAATTGGATTTTCTCAAGTTAAAATGGCCACACAAGAAAAATACTTAGAGCCTGGGCCATTCCTGTGAATTAATCACACATTTGGACACAGAAGAGGTAGTAACTTTATTGCATTTATTAAGCAGAAGGTCAAGAGCAGTGTTTAGGGAAGCGTTTTAGAGCTCTTCTGTAACAAAAAGGGGACACCTTTTCTTTATGTAACTAAAAATGGTCACTCGGAAACTGTCAGCCTCACATGTAGCCTACAAAAAACATTCCCTCGAGCTCTGTGAAATGCTCCAGCAACGAGTGTCAGTCTAAGCTGCATCTCTATCAGCCAAGGAATCTGTCAACAAGCATTTGATCAAATTATACTCACCTTTTATCCCTGGCATATCATTACTAATGTGCCAGTGACAAAAGCCCCCCTCCCCCTTTTCCAGCCGCCTAGAGATACAAATTCCTGCCTCACAGGGTTTCTCCCCTTGCACCACAGCCACTTGAGCTCCAAGAAACAGGAACATAGTGTTCTGCCGAACACTTAAGGCAGCCGTCGCAGAGTAATAGTGGATGCTGAGCACTTTCACAGCCGCGTGTAATTACTACGAAATCATCCATCTTAGACGAGGCTATGATGGGAGAAGGGAGTTGCTCCTCCTGCACACCTATGTGCACTTGACAAATAAGATAAAAAGCAACAACCCAACGGATCTTAGGACATGAATCTGCAAACAAAAGCCAAATCTGCTTGGAAAAAAAAGCAGAGTAACTCACAGAAAAAGAATATGCCAATGAAATAGCATTGCTTTGGTGAGCTGAAGATAAGAAAACATCTTAATGAGTTGCTTTTACAAATATCCAGTACGCACATTTATAAAGGTGAAATGTAAACTGTCAAAGAACAAATAGGTCCTCAAGACAAGCTGGACAGTTTCATTCTGTATGTTAACCGGAGAGGACTCATGTTTTTAGAAACTAAGAGACTGCAGGTAAAAATCCTACCAAATTTACTCATCCCTATCATAGCACTCATTATGGAGAGGTTCAACCTCTCTTCCCCTGAGACATTTCCACTTATGTACCATGTATAATAATCACTCTCTTCCCTGTGTTGGTGCTTGTGCACAGAATGAAAACGAAGCTGCTAGTAGCCACCTTAGGAGTTATGAGTACTCCTCTATCCTGCTCAGTAGAAGCAAGAACCCTCTTAAAGGAGTCTGCTCTCCCCGTTGGAAAATAGAGGGTGGCCTCCCTTCTCTCCTGCTTTATCCACCTCCACTGCTCCACTCTCTGCTTGCTAAGATGAATATATACCCCGCCAACACACATCTGGTACAGCTGGCTTCTGGAGAACATCACTTCCTGGGCTATTCAAGCAAGATGAAACAAACTCAAAATGAATTTACAGATTACACTATTCATCTTTAGTGTACTTAGTTACTGCTTTTTATGCTGACAGTATTAGGCGTATCTCAACTCATTTACACTCAAAGCACGAGAAATTCAGTATCATACTATAATGAACAGATAAAGCAGGAAGCACAAAGGACAGCTACAGATGGTGCCAACAGTCAGTCTCACCCTCTCATAGCACAGCCAAGCAGCTGCTTTTTCTCCCCCTCTGCCCCTCCTCCTTGTACAACAGGAGCACAGATTTTGCAGATGGACCATCCACACCGTCTCTCGCAGCCTCTTGCTGCAGCAGTTTAATGATCAGATTTAAATCGTGTTCCTCTGCTGCATTGCTACAATGTCCCTTGCATACAATGATGTGGCTTTCCTGCTTAAGTTGAGTTCAACAGTTGCAATGAGGGCAAAGAAAAAATCCTTAAACGTGCATAACCGCCCCCACACATCCCTGTATGCAGCCCAGGTGTAAAATACAACCTGGTTAATACATCAAAATCGACATTTTCAACTCCTATTCTGTCACAGAGAGGGCTCCACCAGTTCATGCCAAAAGATGCACAATAATGGCAATCAAATGTTGTACTGACAGTTTAAGTGTATTCACACATTTATTTGGCTTAAAGGGATGCACTCTGGGATGACTGGTGCAATATTTGACCTACTTTTCTCCATTTGCAGAACCTGTATCATTCTTAATGGGATTGCATTTTCCTTTTAGCACTGGTCTATTTTCATAAGAATAAATCAATACTGATTTGCTAATGATGACTATGTTAAGAAACAAATACAGAAATAAGTAGCCTCTTCATTCACATTTGTGAAAAGGGGAAACACAAATTTAAAAATAAGAGACATTTCAATTACAACTAGCCCAACGGGTTTCCCTAAGGATGTAGGAGGAAAAAAATCCATTCAGAGATAGTCAGCTTGGTATCCAGCCCCATTTTTGTTTCTCCATTCCCTGAGGAGGACCAGACATGGCAAGAGCATGTCTCAGCATAGAATGTGACTGACCTCTCTTTAAAATACTCATAAATACTCCCACACACCCAGAGTTGGCCATGCTTTATGTCCTTCTGGATGCCTCCAATAGTTTTAAATGCTTTCACTGAAAAAATCATAAGACATTGCAATGTGTCTACACTGGGATCCTGGGGAAAAGGAGGGGAAAGAAGGCTGAAAGCAAAGATTTTCCCCCCCCCCCCCTTCAGCCCGAGTCACATTTCAAGCATTTCTCTGCAACCACAGAGCTAAGCCTTGCTTGAAAGAGAAAGGAAGCAATTGTTATTTAATCCCCTGTCTCTAGGAGCCAAGTCTTTAAGAACATGCCAAATATCACAAGATTTGCGACACAATTATTAGGACCGGCCACATCCCCCGGTACCGTTCCTTTCCTGTAAGGGCCCTTTTGTGCCGAGAACCTGCCAGGCAGTGCAGAAAACAAAGGCCTACACTGCCCACTCAGTGGCACCTTCCCATCCCTCATAGTAATGACTGCCCATCGCTGAGCAGTAGCATCACAAGTGCTTTAAGTGCTGGGCCCTTCCGTTAGGAAAACCAAGGAGCTTGAGCTGGAGGAGGCCATGGATCGTACTCAGGCTGCCTGTGTTACTTATTATTTCTTGACAACAAATGATGCTGCCATACCTGCAAATATTACATGGTGGATGCTGATGATGCAGCTCAAAGGACATTTTATAGCCATGGCACTGAATATTGGTATAGCCCATTACAGATCTTTTTGGGCCAGGGACTAGAAAGGGGAAAGAAAACAGGGTACATGGTCAATGCTACCCCATAGATTCACTACTGTATTTCATTAGCTGCATCCACACCAGCTCTGGGAGCTGCAACCCTGTACCTGAGTGGTTTCACTCGGCACGGTGCACAGTGCCACAGTAAGCACCTCTGAGTGCATGAGCCACTCGGCTCCCTAGAAGGCAAAATACAGAGAAGCATAGTGCTAATCTATTTACCTATTATGATACCCTAGTATCAGTTACAGCTTATCACCTCAGTAAATCGCTGTCTCTTGTTAGGGAACTGCTTAAAGGTGCAGCAAACTGTTATTTACAGGCAGACACTATATTTACAGCCACAAAGATAGGTGAGGAGGGGATAGGACAACAGCTCAGTAATTTCAATGCCTTCTGCTTCCCGGGAGACTGCTGGAAGAGCACAATAGGATTACCGCTTCCTTGCTGCAGTTAAGCTGCAGTAGATAGTTCAATAGGCAGACTGGCAGATCCGTATTTCTTATTCACTGCAATGAAAATACTAGGGAAAAAGGAGGAGTTTGATTTGGAGAACTATCTGTTCAGCACTGTCTCGCTAGTTTGGTTTCATGTCTCATAAGGAAATGCATTTGGCTGAAAAGATACTTACAGTATAAGTAATAAAATACATAATTTTTCATCAATCACATCCATTAATTTTATATTGCTTTTAGAAATAAATTCATACTTTTTTACATGGAGAATTCTTTGTAAGTAGAGTACAGAGCTACTCTACTCTGTACAGAATGCAATCGAAATACAGTTTTTATAAAACACAGTGAGATAATTTAGTGGGGAGGGAAGGGAAGCAGCAATGAGAAGAGATGGAGAGAAGAGGAAATAACTATTGTCTTGGTTATTTAGGAGAGTTATTCTTTTACACAGAAAAATGGAGACTATATCATGTTTGGAAAAATACAATGAAAATCTGAACTACCTAGTGCTCAATGTGCTAATAGTATTAGAAAAATAATGTTAATTGCATTAAAAGGATGGAATCTTTGCTCACAATTTTGGGAAACTGAAAATCAGATGTTTTCCATGCGTTTTAAAAGCCATCTTGCTTTTAAGGAGCTAGGAAATGGAAAGAGAGGGAGAAACCAGTCATCCCAAACTATTTCAAGGATTGATTTTCCTGCAGCTCTCCTCCTCACACACTCCAGCAGAGCCTGGCAATGGCTAGCTAACCTGTCAGACAGTTGGTCAGGGCAGGAAAGCAAGGCCACAAAGGAAGCAGGATATAACTATCCATTAGGAGAGACTCAGAGTACATGTGTTTGTCCTTCCTCTTCAGTCCTTTCGAGGTACCGCTACATGCCCTAACCCTGCAACAGATGAGCCCCACCCCTGTCATTATGCAAGCTGCTGCTGTGTCTGCCTCAATGCTGAGAGCACAAAAGGAGTAAATATATATATATATAAAGCTAATTACAAAACAAAACTATTAATTTCTCACCAGTCTGGCTGTACAACATGGACTCACAGCAGTTCCCAGGGAGTCCCCCTCTCCAGCTGCCAGCACATGCCCACTTTGCACACAGGGGCTCACGGCACAGAGCCAGTGCTTATTCCCAGGTGTTTGCTCCCACCTCATCCTTGGAGGTTTACACCCCAGCTGGCTGCTTTTTTGGACCAGCTGAGGACTGTAATTGCTGTTCTCAGTCAGGCAAAATCAGTGATGCTAGCTTAAACAGTCCAAGTAAACAAGTTGGATTAAATGGACTGATTTTATCCGGAAAGGAAACACAGTATGACACAGGTTTCTACCCCTAATAACCAAGTTATGTCCTTTTTCACTAATGCCTCCTTCATTACAGTATTTACAGCTCTGTCCTGCAGAAATAGCCAGCTTTGTCCCAGTAGGATCTATCATGCAATTATGTATTACCATTAAAACACAAAAAACCAGGCAGGTTTGTAGGAAAACAGATAACATGGGGAATGCCTAATTAAACAGAATGTAATATCACATTAATTAACAGAGGTTTTATTCAATAAAGCCCTTACTACAAACCTGAGAGTTATCTAGCATGTGTTTTCAAAACTGTTGCATGAGGATCTAGAGAGTCTGTCTTTAATATGCGTTCAGCCCACCTTGGCATGTCTTCAGCTCTTCACAAATACCTTTTAGGCCCCCCACCCCACCCCCATATATATATATATATATATGTATATAGGCTTCCCCAAAAACTCTTGCCAACTGCAATAGTACATGCTGGAGACACAGATTTGAATACTGCTATCCTTACCCCATGACTTCAGTGGAACTGGGATTCCCTAATTTCCTTCTACACTTGCCAAAACTTGGCAGAGCATCTTACCAGATTCACTACATTAACTTTGAAGTAATACATTACAAAACATAGCAACAATGGCTCAATTTGGCAAGCACAAAACATTCTGCACAGATCCAGATAAAATACGTAAGCATCTCATTTAGGGTTAGCTGTAGCCAAGTTGCTGCATCTGAAAACATGGCCCATTATACACAGAAAAGACAAAGCTGGTGAAAGGCCACCAGCAAGTGAATCTTGAATAAGGCTTTCCAAAGGAAATGCACTCCAATAGCATTAGACTGCTTGTTTTCTTACTCATCCAATTATTGGTTTCACTGCTTAGATTTCAAACAACAGCGTCTTTCATTGCTGCTGTAAGCTTTTATTTTGTAATGCTAGCTCTAGTCATCAACAGATTTCACATAAACAGAGGCATATGAAAAATGGAACTGACACACTTGAACTCATATCTTTGGCTACAGTCAAACCAGTGACCTATAGGTGAGAAGCTCAGTTTCACTTAATCCAACCTTAGGCCTCCGAAACCTACTGTAAACAGCCCCTGAGCTAACACCACCACTCACATCCTAGTGCTAGGAAGAAATTCAACAGATGAATTTAACAAGGGTTTCAACAGAGGGAAGCCACACACAATCAGTACAACAAAAGGGAAAACTTAGTGTCTATCATTAAAAAAGAAAGGAATAAATGTACAATGGGAGGTCCAGCTTCCTATCATGGGAAAATAAACTAACCCAAATTATTCAAAAGGACCAAGAGGAAAGTAAAAAATTAGCAACAATGGAAATCAATTTGTCATGAACAAATCATGCCACACTTCTGTACTTTCTTTGAATTAGCAGACAATAGACTTTGAGCATAGATTACCTTGATTTTAGTGAGGCTTTATGTGACATTCTTACAAATAAACAAGGGAAATAAGGTCTAGCTGAACACAACACAAAACAGCTGGAAACTTACCAAACTATTAAACCAACAGTTACTATGAGAAACAAGCATTATCAGATGGGTTTTTGCAGGAGTTTGCTCTGGGTCTGAAACTACCAAATGATTCATTTGTGGATATTCATGATGCAGATGGATAAAGGGCTAGAACATGTCCTAGGTCAATTTACAGATGGCACAAGCTGGAAAGAAGCATCAGTTTACTGCAGAAATTTGTTGCTGAAATCATCTTGAAAAGCTGGAGAAATGATCTGAAATGATGTCTCACAGAGACAAGCACAAAGTATGACACAGCCCATCTTCCCAACAACTGGGTGAGAACTATCTCTGAGGAATTCTCAGAAGTGGAACTGTGCTGTGCTGCTGAAGTACACTCAACTGGCCTCAGCTGCACGAGTGGAAGCCAGGGCTGAAAGATGCAGAGTTCTCCTTCCTCTCTACCCCACCACAACATATAACCACAGGAGGAGAAAAGTCATCAGAATGCTTAGGAGAAAAAAGCTACCAATATAACCTGTAAGAAAAGGATTAGGGTTTTCTGATGGGTTTGCTGTTTGACTGAGAGCAGTATTCAGATTTACTGAGTAACAAAGCATTAACCATATCCACAGCAGAAACACCAAAATATAACAAGATAAAAAAGACAAAGATTAGATATTAGGAGCATCCTAATGCTCCTAAATACCCCAAGTGGTAAGTTGAGGAATTTCCAAGAATTGGGACGCAGAGAAAAGGTCAAATAAAGATACAGGGAGAACTGATTCTTCAAGCAAGGGGGCACAGATGACTTCTTGAAGTCTTTTACAATCAAATGAAATCTGTGGTTGTGACCAGAGCAATTTCAAACAGTCTGCATTGGAAAAGTATTTAAATCTGGTTTGTATTCATAATTATTCAAAAAAACCATTTCAGCCACAGTGTGGGGAGCTCCTGCAGAGAGTTCTGAAGCTGCCATCCAGCTACATGGCTTGCTGGCTGAGTTTTAAAGATGAAAGAAACTGAGAGCAGGTGATGTGCTGAAGGTCACACCATTTGTGACAGAACGAGTCCCAGAACAGAGAGGATCATACACCTTCCTCTCTTTGCAAGGAAAAACCACAACCACCACATCAAGGGGTTACTGCTCTGTGCCTGCAGTCTCTGTGCCTGCCATGGAACATTTTCAAACAACTGTAAAACATCTGGAGTGGCTTTCAAGGAGGGAACAAAAAATTACAAAAACCACACAACCAAAATTTATAGCAGAAACGTGTTTCCAAAGTTAACATTGCACAGCCAGAACTCAGAAGGACTAAAAGCTATTTTAGGAACTATTGGTCCTTGCTTCTGCAGTCTTGCTCTTTGCTTTAATTATACATTATTTTGTATTTTTATAGGAAAATAATGTTTTATCAGGTGTCCTCAGAATTTTTTTCTTTTTTTGTATGATTAGTGTAATACAAACTTCGCCAAATTCTTTATAAATGCTGAGGGAAAAAAAAGTTAGTTTTCAAAGTAGGGGGTTTCAGGACCATTTTTAATACTATGCAAACTTTGCATTTGAACAGAACTAAGCTGAAAACACTGTAACCCTATCATTTCTTTCTGGAAAAAAATTTACAAATGTATAAAATAATCCCTATGTGCTGAACATGAAAACAAGTAAAGACATCAGTAAAAAGAAACAACCTACATCAGTTTTTAACTTACCTGATTTCTATTCAAACAGTACAGGACAGACAGATGTGTGCATGCACTGCAGTTTCAAGGCAGCGATGTTTCCCATCTCACTACCTACTTAATGAATTTTTTTTTAAGTGTCATTATTTCTCTTTTTCCCCTCTGTGTTCCACCAACCCCACAAACCTTATCATCTTACTTTACTATCAACCTGTTCTGTTCCTCTGGTACCAATCACCTTTTCCTGAGAACTGCCTAATTAACATTCAATTAATATACCAAAGTCAAATGCCAAATAATTGTTCCCAAGCTGCACTGGGAACGTGGTACCTAATCTGAACAACAGAAGGGCTTCTGTGCCCTGAAAGTTCCATTTCTTGTAGCTGTGTCCACACATTTCTCACCTCAAACATGGTTGTATTATAGAAGCACTTCAAGAGCCATGATGCTCCTGTTAAGGCATTCTGATACCCTTCAACACTCCACATGCACTATGTTTATTTTATTTATCACCAATAAAGCAAAACTAGCAAATCATCTATGCTCCGTTACAATTAGGGCCACATAGAAAACTCAAGTTGGTGTAAACTAAGAAACAGCTAAATAACTCTACTATGATCTTCAGATTACTTTAACTGTAGTTTCAGGATACAAAGTGTTCAGCAGCAGTACCGCCTTCAAGTAGCCTTGCCTTTTGCTGTCTGTGCCCATGCACTGATGCAGCTTGCATGCTCCCAGCTGTGCTAAAATATTTCTTTGTAGGACCATCCTGTAAACCTGATCAGGTTTTTTCTTTTTTCCCCCTTCCTTTTTTAATCTGTTTTTTTTTTCTTTTTTCTTTTTTTTTCCTCAGACATGCGTTTGGTTTTGTGATTTCCCCTCAGCTGGATGAAATCCCCTCTGAGTCTGGCCCCAGCACCAAGGCTGTGGCACTCTGCAGAGGCAGAAATCAGCCAGCTGTTCCTTTGCACAGGCACACAGAGGTTTGGAACAAGAGACTTTCATTTAAAAACCTAACCATGAACATTAGTTTTAGACAGATTAGAAACTGATGTTTCCTTGCCTTCAGGGGAATGTTTATCATTTTACACAGGTAGAAATAGGTTGTCTATGGAATAGGGGAGAGGTATAAAAATGAACGTGGCTAATTGCTTTTTACAAGCATCTAGGGAAGAAGCCAGTAGTACTCACAGCCCAGTCTGATTTTTCAATACCTTTCTTTTCTCTGTCTGAAAATAGAAACTGGGGAAGAGGGAAAGGGTTGTTTGTGAATACCTCATCTTATGGACATTTGCAGAAGAGCATCCTGCCTAAATTCTCACAGAGGGCATCAGGACCCCTCTCCTTTCACACTAGTGCTGTAATTTCAGGACTGGAGTGCTACAAGATAATGCCATCCCTGCTCTTGCCATCTATAAATAACTGCATTTGGATCTAGCTGAGTCACGTGGAAGAGCTGGCCAGCGACACGTACATGTGTGTGAGCATGCCTTTGGAAACCCAAATAATTCTAATAATCTTGCATGAAATAAGCTTTAGCTTTCCAAATTTAGCTCTAGTCCATTCACTCACTGCAGATCGCAAGGAACCGCTATTATTTCCCCCCCCCCACCCGCCCCCGCCCCATACTGTTCTTCCCTTGGAAGCTGCTGACTAGGGCATTAGTGGGGTATTGTGCAAAACCGTATCATGTGCTGCTGCGCAGACAGACTGCTCAGAGAGGCAGACAAGAATCAATTCCTCAGGCAGCTTTGCTAACCCTCCCGCCCCTCTCATTGACATCTTATCTCAGCCACTGAAAAGGCGAATGGGCCCGGGCGACGCGGCGAGGGAGCAGTGGGCGGGTGAGAACACCAGACAGACAGCACAGCATGGAGGATGCCACACGCTGGAACAGTTTTCCGATCTTGCGCCGAACTGCAGCATGAGTCTTCTCAGCCTCCTGGGAATATATCAGGCGGAGGACTGGGGCGGCAGAGGAAGTAATACAATCCTAATGACATACGGAACCAGATTTTAGCACCAATTTTCTACAGCAAATCTGTCATAGCAGTGCAAAAGGATGATTCAAAATTAAAAAAAAAATTGGATAATTTGGATGCTTAAAAAATCTCACAGCGCTAGGAACAAACACAAATAGGAAACCATTTCAAATGAGTTGTATGCAACTCCTCGGGGCATTTTCTGGGAAAATGACTAGAATGCAACCTGACATGACCAACAGAGCCTACAGTTTATCCCAGACTGTAATACCCACAAAAACATTATCAGGGGTAAATTTTCATCTTTGGAAGCTAAAACTGAAGAGAGCGTGTACCAAGTGGGAGAGAAGAAAGGAAGAGGGAGGGCAGCAAGGGATCCAGAGGATTTCCCAAGACTTCAAGCCCCGTTAATTCTGCAGAGTGTTTCACAGGGACAGGGATTCTGTTTCACTGCCTGCAGAAAGCAGCAGCAGCTTACAAAAAAACACTGAGCAAACATCCTATCTAAATAGTAAACATGCCTGTTTCTTTCATGTTCCCAGAACATCTGCATAAGAAGAATCAAAATGGACATCAGAACATCAATTATGACTGTAAAACACACAGTAAAAGGCTATCCAAGCTGATGGAAAATAAAATTCTCCATTTTTAGTCAGAACCATTTTGGATTAGCTCCTGTTCCTACTCAACTTCATTGAAAATACTGTAAACAATTGTAGTGGTAGGGAGGCTCAATCTCTTACACAACCTCTACCAGTATTATCTTTCCTTTTTTAATACACCATTTTAAGTACATTACAAAATATAACTTCTCCTCTATACATTGAAAAGCACTTTCACATTAGTCTAGGACCAAAACCAAAGAGAAATTATAGCAAAAGATTAGATAATATGTCAAAGATAAGATTTCTGAAAGGTTACAGAGATGTATTTATTGCAAACAGACTGTGCCTGGCTACTTACTGTCTGGGGACTATATAAATGGCCTTTCACAAACACATAAGAACTGGCTCCTTCCCATAAGAAACTTGAAAGAAGTGCAATAAAAGTTCAAAACCAAGATGGCATGGGCAAAAATTTCTCAGGGAAATTAACACAGGAATGTTTTCTGGAAGGAGCTGGTTACTTGAAGGGCTTGAAAGAAAGAACAAGTTTGCAGTTAGGAAATTTTCTCTAAGGGGAATAGACTGTGGTAATTTTGAAAACATGAGGGTGGAGGAAGAGTTGAGGAGACCCCTCAAGAGCAACAGAAACCCAGGGAACAAGGACAAAGGGAACTGGGAACAGACCTGAAAGTGCTGTGTGTTTAATGAGGAGGGAGAAGGGGTAATTACCTGGGCTCCAAGAAGGTGGGATTTTATCACGTACTCCCACCTCCCCCCTCATACTTTTGGTCCTGTATTTTACTCTGAGAACAAGTTTATACCACATTTTCTTCCTGATTAGAGCCTCTCCAAGTAAGAAAGGCCCCCCAAAACCAAATTGTCCAAATTTGGCCCAATTCAAATCTCTTTATGCAATACTCCATTCTAGTCTTGCCTACTGCAATGTAAAACAATCTGCATTAGCAACCTGAGTTTGGTGCTATGAAAACTAGAAATCACAGCCTTTCAAAATTTCACATGCTGTTGAGAACATCTCATTTATTCTCTCTTGAATTTTATGTTGACTGTTAAGATCAATTCAGGACACCAGCTCCAGTTTTACTGGCTGTCAAGAAGGAAAAGAAAAAAAAAAAGAAAAAAAGAAGGCAGGCAGTGCAGCTTGACTGTGGTGTTGGCCAAAAGAAAATGGTAAAAAACCCATTTTTTAACTTCCTACACAACATAGTTGTTCTCCCTCTGTCTTCTGAGTCATATCTGTTCATGTTACTAAGAAAGCCCCACAGAGCCAATATCACAAGGGAAGAACAAGATGTATTTTCCACAAGACTGTAAGCTGATTCCAGCTGCAGCAAAATCTTTATTTTCAGAAATTATAGAAGATGAAGAAAAAATATTGTGCATTTCAGGTTCCTGCCACTATAACTCATGAGCTAGAGATACTTGGTGTGGAAAGGTAACAGCAGACACTGTCTGTCTGTCTCACAAGATAACTCTTGAAAGACGGCATTGTATTTCCCTCAGAGAGTAAATTTACACAGTCCCTAGAGTCATTAGGCCAGAAATATTGTTGATATTCCCAGAAAGACCACAAAAATCCTCTGTATTAACACTAATACAAAACATTTTAAAGATAGCAACAATAATATTAATAACTAAAAAAAAAAAAGAGAATAGGACAGAACATTTCCAAACTGCAAAATGCTTCAGTTTCAGAGAGGCAGGAATCACATCTGAAAATACGCACAACTTGTAACTGTAACAATTATTTTGTAACAGTATCCTAAATCAGATGAATATCAAAGGCAGAGTTGAGCACCAAGTGATCAGGACCATGCAGTCTAAAAGACATACATGTAAACAAAGCACTTCTTTTATCTGCAAGTCGCTGATAAACACTAGCTAATCCTCACCTAATCCTGTGAAGAGAACATCATCCTAGCTTCACAAAGAGGGAATCTAAGGTAGCGAACTAATCCTTTAGGGAAAACACTCAGGTTAGAATGCCAGAGAGACTAGTTATTGCCTGAAGGTACAGTGAAACTGCATCTAGTTACTCCCAGGATGAGGGACATTGAGGCTACTGACTGGTAGGTCCATGTGAAAATTTCTGTCCCATCTGACACACTTCTGCTGCCAAGACTATTCCCACTCCCTGAGTGAACTTTCAGGGTAAATAATGACAAAAAGGCCAGGAAGGAGAGAATGGGTATGGACATCAACACAGAAATGGAATTTTCATATCTATAGACCAGGGTCTTGAAAGGAGAGAGGAACTGCTCTGGAAGAGGATAATGCCAGTCGTTAAGGACATACATTCACAGTCATCCATAGCACCAGCACCCTGAAGAGGAGAGGATCAATACACTCAAAATCAAATGTGGGATTAAAGGCTCTTTTCCTAGCCTGGATGCAGACCACTAGACCATGGTAATCTGACAGGAGAAGTTCCTGCAAGGCAGCTGAAAAAACAGCATAGATTCACGTAGCAAAAATAAAACAGGGATTCTAAAAACTCATTGCAAATTCTTGCCCCCCCAAAATGTGCTACTGAATGCTAGAGAATAAACAACAACAAAGTTGCAAAGGCTAAGAATCTTCCTTTTTAAGTGGACTCCCGTGAATATGAATGTGCTGGGAATATGCTTGACTCTCTGTAGCCTGTGTGACACCCCGAGCAACGTTCGCAGACAACTCCAGCACCAGCACAGCAACCCAAGCCAGATCATTAAATAGGGAAAAGAGGGTTCAAAGCTGAAACCTGCGATCAAGCAATCGAAGCTTTAAAGTGAAATAGTCTAGTTCACTGCAGTATTTATAAAAGGTAGTATCTCAAAGCTTTCATGGAATACAGGCTAAGCCCCTGCTATTACAGACTGGAATAAACTAATAGGGAAGGTACATTTGAGGAAGCCTTGTAAAGCAAAAATGTATTTCATCCTGTAAAAATCTAGGAATCAAAAAAGGATAGCAGAACACAACACGGGTAAGTCAAAATGAACAGCTCTGTAAGATAAAAAGGATGCATTAAAAGAGGTATAAAGACTTCATAAGGGAAAACTGGGAGAATGTTACATGATTTACAGCAAACATTACTATAGGTGGTATGATGAAACAAATGACAACCAATTAGAAAGATTTCTGACTAACAAGTTTCTGTACATAGATACTGATTGAAAAAAAAAACCAGCAAAACCCACAACCTGGGCCCCTGTGGACTAAGGTGAGGGAGGAAAGGAGACAGAAATACAGGCACTGCAGTAACGAGAGGTGACAACAGAGCAATTAATAAAGACAGCTGTAATCTCTTGCAACTGATACTGCTGTGTTCCAGTCTATGATTGGAAGTCATATACTAAAGACCTCTTTCAGTAAAGATGAGAAACTACAGTGGATCAAACCAATGGTCTCTTTTGAGTTCCCACAGTATTTCCATCTCTCCTAGGCAATGGAAAAAGCATTTCCAATATCATTATTTAATCAGATGCACCTTACAGGGGTCAGAGAAGCCCCTTCCAGTGTTCAGATAGGCAACATCAGCTCAGAACTTAAGATCAAATAATAATCTTTCCACTAAAAAACCCACAGCAATCTCATTCCTAACACACGTGCAGACAAGTTAATTAGATAATAATTTTTATATATATATATAATTAACTCCCAGTTCTAAACAAACCTTTAAAATACAGGAAACATCCCATTTTTAGACAGGACCACTCAGCACTGTCTCACTGGACACTGGAGTCTTTCAGTGTCTTTGTCCAATTTGATGATATACTGGATTCTTTTTTTTAAAATTCTTTGGGAACTTGCATTTGATCCAGATAAAAACTGGCTACCTAATTATCACTACTATTACTACAGAGAAGCATGAGTGGCATAGATATCCATTAGATAAGTGTAATTGAAGTGCTAAAAAAGCAGCATTAAGCAGTAGGGTGAAAGAACTGAAGTATAAATCTGATCCACTCTTTGGAGCAGAGACTGTCTCTTCAAAGATGTTTGCACAGTGCTTAGTACAATGGGCATTCTGATTTAGATATGAGCACTAACCAAATAGTAATACCTAATAACAGCAAATACCTTAACCTCAATAAAACAGCTCCTCTGTACCCAGCATTAAAATAATGGTGGAAAGGATGAGGATCATACAAAAAACTGCCCAATGGAATATTAAGAGTGATAGTGCCTAAATCTGGTGAAATAATATAGCATTCCAAATTACAATAAAAAATGTCAAAGTATTATGTTATCATGTGCTGGCTCACAACTTGCACTATGGGGACTCAGAAGCTCTGCATGTTCCATTTAAAACTCCATATCAAGGAATGCTTTGGCTATCAATAGTGAAGTATACTAATAACAAGGCAGAAGCCAGGGACAATGGCTACCAGAAAAAGACCATCTGCTTGTTACCTTGCTTAAGACATGGGAAACGCAGTCAGATAAGCCAAAGGCTTAACCAAAAAAATGTGCAAGAAACATAAGAGTAAATAGAAGAACGGATGGATACAGTGAGGGCATGATTCCCATGCACTAACAGGCCAGACAGGAACAGACACAAGAAGTAGGAGGGCACTGTTTAACTTGTGTTTGGAAACACTACATAAGATAGACCAGACCTGCAGATTGGCTCAGGAGAGAATGGGAAAAAAGTGGGTGAAAAATGGCAGTGTGTGGGCAGTGGGAAGTGAAACAGTCTCATGTTTTATGACCTGTCCCTTTATTCCCCTGCACACCTGCCATGTTCCAGTTTAAGAACTCTTTGGCTACCAAGGACCAGAAAGAAATGAGGTCCCAACAGGCCCTGGCACAGAAGGATGCTCAATTCCCAAACCTGCTAACACCTGCAGCAGGGTGCAGGCTGAAGAAAAGCTTCAGTCAATTCAGGAGTGAAAGCAACAATTCGGAACAGTAACTGCCCAACTTGTAGGATTTTATTTCAATTAGACTGTGGTATTTTTACATGTGTAGTAAGTTACCTATGGTGATTTTTCCCACAAAGAGTAATTAAATTGGGCTTTTTGATGATTTACAATTAATCCAAATTTTCAGTTATGAACAAATTTAAGTCTAATTTGTGTTGACTGAACTTGGGAAGATTTATATACTAAAACACAAATCCTCTTTGGATACTTGGGCAAAAGCTGATGATACAAGCCTTATTTCCCCTTATTCTAAGAAGTTACTGTAGTTCAGAAAGCAGATGGACCACATTTACATTTAACTGACACCTCAGTAACCACAAGTCAAGACAGAACACAGACATCCCTGAGCTAACACTTACTGCTTGTGTAAGAACACCAGCCACAGCCCCCCTGTGTGCACACTTCTAACTAGTCAGCTCAAGGAGCAAACAGGGAACTGGTGGAATAAATGGCATCACAAATATTTAATCTTTCAGGGAAAAACTGAGATGTTGTCTCATGTTATTCAAGTAAATTCCAACATCTTCATTGCTTACAGTATGGTTCCAGGTTTTACAGCTTGCTCATACTAGAAGAATTAATTATGAAGAACAAACAACAAAAAAATCACATAACTGACCACTTTGTGTGGGTACTATTCCACTACTTGTAAATTAGTATTCCATTTCACACTGTTACAGAAAAATAAGTTGCAGACTATTTCAGTTAGATCAGTTCGATTGTAACATATTCAAAATGGTCCATCTCAGCCAGTTCTCAGCTTCCATATTTTTTCAGGTGAAAATATCACACACTTTCAACAGCAGAACATACAAATATCCTGACAGGCACCATAGGACAAGGGATCTGCAAGAGTAAATGCTGTGGTTTTTCTGATAGATACAGTATATATCTGAAATACAAAGCCTTATGACGAGACACTGATATTGTGACCAATTTCTGTTTTCAGGGTGAATTGTAGTAGCTGCCAAAGAGCTCTGGCTTCACTGGAGCTGCTGGGGTATTGCCTGCTCAGCTATTAAGCCGAGCCGGCGCCTGAACATGCTGGTTAGTAGTCAAAGCTGGGAGCAGTTCAAACATAGTCAGCCACGAGGAGGTCTTCTGAGATTTTCTCTTCTAAAGCCAAGGAGATCCCTTGTGAGTACTTGCAAACCACAGTTATCCAGCCACATATCAGCTTAGCCAACTCTGTGTAGATTTTTTTTTAACGGCAAAAGAATCTTGATGACTTTGCTACTCAAAGGCCACCCCTTGCCAAATGGGAAACACTCTATCTAAAGGGAAAAGGTCAATAAACATTTTTTTCATAAACAATGGCCTAGTTTGCTCTTTGGAATACATATGTAGTTTTATACAAATACAGTCACACTCTCATATTCTTTCTTTCCTTACTTGTATTTCTTCCTTCCCTTCTTTTGTTCCCTTCAGCTTTAGATGCCTACTTTGTTAAAAGTTCAGCCTAAGTTGTTAAAACCCAACAAAAAGGTAAGGACCCACAACCAGTCTCATGATGGGCAAGATGAGCCCTAACAATCTTGCCTTTGTTGGAAACATACCTAAAATTGAGCTCCAATGTGCCTGCTGATGTAGGACTAATTAATAAATGCTCTGACAATCACTTTAAATTCACACAGACTGAGTGGTAAAATTATCTTTGTAACTACTGAAACAATTTTGGTACTACAACATTAGTTAGAGCATACGGTATAAAACGTTAATGAAGATTCCTGTCTGGCTATTTATTTTGGTCTGTCCTTGGTCAACTCAGCCACTTCCTGACTACACTTCATTTGAAACAAAACAAACAAACAAACAACACAACTCAAACCAAACAACAAAATACCAACCGTTCCTGGATACAAACGACTAAATAAAATTGGAATCTTGTAAGGACTTTATTTCAAAATCCCTTTTCCTCTTCACAGCTGTAATGAAGCATTTATGGTGCATCCCGTAACTCCAGTTCATACAAACTCCTGAAAGGTGTTTTGTTTGTAATGGCAGTGATGGGTTAAGTGCTAGTTGCACCTACAAGCTATAATACTTGGTAATATTCCCACCAATCCTCATCAGTATGCTGAAACCAGATCGATTTTATCCCTCATGGGCTTCTCCTGCCTCGTGTGATCACTACTCCACCAGCCTAGCCCACAGAAACAAGCAGTGCCAGAGATCTTGAGCACCTCCCGACCCACTGGAGCCCAATTCCCTTAACTGGGCACAGACAACAGTTCCTGAATTTTACAGCACATCAAGTTGAAAGTCATACACCCCATTCCCTGCCAATTGGAACAAATCAGTGTCTCACTGCAAAGGGGGTATCAAACAGCTGCCCTAAGTTGATGAGCATCTGCATGGGAAGCTTTAGAACTGCCAGTCTGTTAGTACTCGACAAGTAACTCAGAGAAGAGGTGGGACCATATTAAGTGTCAAAGTAGGGATCCTAAACTTATAGCTGTTAAAAGAAGAATGTAATTTCCCAAGCACTTTTAATAGCAGTGCTAGCTTACAACCTTTCAGCACTTTGCTCCTCCCAGCACCTCCTCCCACATCCAAGACCTGTATAACTGCAGACCCACTGACCAGAGATTTTCTTCTGACAGTGATGCCACTAAAGAGATAGGTCTTGAACCAAAGAGATAATTCTTAAACCAAAGTGCAAGAGGGGTTTCTTAATTTTAATATATTTTTTAAGTTGCCTCAACTTGCTGAGCTGCAATTTTCACTTTTAATAAGCTATTACAATTTTTCATGAGACATCTTTTCATTTTTACAGCTACAAAAACTGGACTTTGCAATTCAGATGTCTTGAAAAATGATCAGCAAAGCTTGTAAAGTTCATTTTTTAATAGCTATTGGAACACCCTGTAGTTAAAAACAGATTACATAAGAAGTCTTCTACAAAGGCAAATAAATTTTGTCATCTCATTAGACTTTACCGCATATGTGTTTTTAAAGTAAAAAATAATGAATTCTCACAAAACCTGCAACAAAATTCGTTTATTCTCACATATAAGTCAGGTAGGCTAAACCACAAAGATATCAATTCATATCTGGAATAAGTTGTAAGGTGAAACACAACTGAAGCCAAGCAAGGTGGTACCCTAAACCTGATTTCCACTGGCCTCAGAAGTTCAAGTTAACATAGTTCAAATCGATTTTTCAAAACAGGTTCTGAGGTCACAGAGGACCAAATACTCAGAAGAGGTGAGCATGTATATTACATTAACGCTCTTAATTTAGGATGAAGCTGTAATTTCATACTGTTATTTACAAGGTGCAGTTTCAGGTAAATAACAACAGTCTGAAATCGAATTTGATTCAGCTTCTGACTCTGTTTGCAAGCACGAGGCAGTTGTCAGTAGAAAGATGAGAAGCGGGAGAGAAAATTTCTGCTGAAACAGAGATGTTTTCTGCTTTAGAGGCTCAATAGAGCCTTGCTGCTCAGGAAGACGATCTGCAATACAATTACAGTCAAGGCTAACTGTGCACTGGATGTTTGACTCAAGCTCTCAGATCACTTTCAGGCTATCATTATATTTTTAAAATACTAAAAATATATGGAATAAGCACAGAAAGTGTGTGTTAGAGAAAAGCCAGTTGCAGCAAAAGTTGCTTTATCTGTGAGTCCAAAAGTACAGCCTCATTCACTCAAAAGAGTAACTATTCATGGGCAGAAAGAACACCACACAATTTGTAGGTCTTCACAGGGTTCCCCCTCTGCGCCCCATGACTCCCTTTTCCTAGAAACAGCATGAGCCAGACAGAGCTTTTTGCCCCCCTACCAGTCTTGAATATTTTAAGTCTTGTATGAGTGAATCGTAAAGAGCTGTGACACAAAGTTCAGTTTAGTCAACTGCCAAACAGGAAAGCACTCATTACTCGTTTAAAAGCATCCTTTGTGTAAATGACTACAGTAGAGCATGATGAATTAAGGAAAAAAAAAGAAATCCCACACAAGCAACATGACTAGAGTCCATCTATCCAGCACAGCGCAAACAGCAGGCAGACAATACTGTCTCCTTTATCTGCTTTCTCAAACTGACCTTGTTGATTGTGAAGCCCTGTACCATATTTATAAAAACAAAGCACAGGGGCAGACAGCTGACTTGCACTAGAATGTCAGCAAACCTCCAGCTTTTACTTTGCCTGCTAGGTTTTTATTGTTGACATGAAATTTGAGTCGTATGAACAAGACATTTGAAAAGCTTGTCCAAGGAGAGGTGTACCAATTAACATTTGTTCATATGGGCAGTTAGTTACAGCATCAGACTAGAGCGCCATGAGATTCATTTACCACGTGCCTTACAATTACAGAGGATATAAATTACTTGCACTCGGCATTGGCAACAGAAACAAGTACTGCCCTCCTTCACAGTGCACAAGAGTTTAGCTGGCCATTTAATCTCACTGCTTTCTTTAACAGTGAGACACCTGAGGTTGCCAAGTCCCAGTTTAAAGGATTTCAGATCACTTAACCTTAAAACATGAAACTGGACATATGAGAGTGGTAAACCAGCACAGTTCTTTGAAGGTGTCAGTGAAGACATGCCTGAAGCAAAGCTTGTTCATGTAACTCACCTGCCCTTTTGAAGAGCCCTGGACAAACCCCCTGATAATAGACTATCAAGAAACTTGGTAGTCATGAGATCTGAGGCAAACTGCACTGTTATCCCCTGGGAACTGCTTAATGGGAAGACAAATAGAATCAACAATTCTAAATATGACAAACTATTAATGTGCGAGGGGGGATCAAAGTCATATCAAAAATTAAAGGCATTTAATGCATTCATCCAGTCTCTTGAGAAAGAGTTTAAAAGTACCACGACAGAATTTTCAGATTGGCACATTTCTGGGTTAGAAAAAGACAAGATTTGGAACAAAAAAGAAGTGTGTGAACAAGTGGATGCCTCACTACATTTTGTTTTGATGAAAAGGACCATTTGTACAATGTTAAAACATAAATGGGTTCTAAACACACACAGCATCTCAGGATAAGGGCATAGCACTGTAAAAACTATACGAAATCAACAATATCTGACAATAAAGATACGAGATAAGAAGGAAATGGCAACAGTACTTTAATTATTGTTATTTAAGTCAAAGGCTCACTGTTCAGTGAAATAATAGTACATAGTTTTGGTTTCTCTGCCTTAAAAAGCTAAGTAAATAGTTCAAAGACTCAGAGATCTGCAAACATGACTGAAGAAACACAAAGACACTTGAATGTGTAAACAGTAAAAAACTGTGTTATTAATAAAACAAACACCAAGCTTCAGGGAAGTTACACTTGACAGAAAGGTTTCAAAATTATAATACTAGTATTCAGAAATGAATACACTTTTTTACTACAGCTGGTTTTCTACTTCACAGAGTCAAGTTCATTGAAATCCCGATTACAAAGTATTTGAGGCCAAGAATAGAGTGGAACTAAGAGAAACATTAAGCATTTATATGTACATATGCTTACTGACATTGGAAAATACAAATAGCATAAATGGACATTAAACATTAGCTCTTCTTCTTAGAAGTATAGGAAGTTTCAGATGTCACATGTGACAAATGTGTAAGATCAAAAGTGGAAATAAAAAAATAGTAATTTTCTGAAATGTAGAATACTAACTTCAAAACAGACTCAGCAATTATTCTTACCTAATGATTCTATTCAGTGTTTACCTCCACAATGAAAGCAACACACATAAACTTCATGTATTAGTTAAAAAGGAAGCAGGTTTAGCTCAAAAAAAAAAAAGACAAGCTGGAAAAATCAGGATTAGAAACTGAAGGCCAGAAAACAAGAACTGAATCATACAAGTCTGATGCCTATACAAAGCACAGAAGCAGGGCATTTTAAATCAATCTGTTCATCCTAGGCAACATGTATATTGGGACAATTATTTGTTTTCTTTTCTCCAATGTTTAGTCACCATAAAAACCATCTATGTGAAAACAGCTTGTGCTTTACAGTTCTAATGAAGCTCATAAAAAATTAATAGAATGTGAAGCAGGAAACATGATGATGCATAGAGATAATATGGCCAAAAGACAAGAGGCATGTGCAGGTCTTGCTTAGCTCATGTTTGCATATGAGCCAGCATTTTAAACTTAAAGGTTGAATTATAAAATGCATTATCAGGAGTCATTAGCTATGATGTCAAAACTAAAATGCAGATGAATTGCAGAGAATTTATTCAGTAGTTTCTCTTTGATGGGGCATGGGAGAAAATGAACTCCCCTGGTGAAGTCTTGAGTGTTCTCAGAAGAACAGCAAAATCAACATCAACTACTGCAAGGATAGGATTTTATGTCTTAAAAATACCAGCTACTTTTCTAGGGCCACGGATGTTGACGTTGCCAACTCCAACTCAGAACAAGCCTTTGTTTTCTGCGAGCAGTAGAAGTTACAGACCTCTGTGTCAGGCTTTCAACCCCAGTTCCACATGCGTGTTCTTCCTATGGTAGGCAATAAAACTTGAGTGGGCCTCTAAACCACTGCAGCTCATCAAGTAAGACACACCAGTGCAGACCTTATTCCCATGTTCCACCCCAAAAAGCCAAGTGGGTTATAAAGGAGAGAATCCCATAATAAATTTGCTCTACAGTTTTCCCAGCTTTTTCAAATTTGTGTTGAATCAGGCCAGTGTAACTATCTTCTGTCTTCCTAGGAACAGATGCTAAGATTGCTAAGGTTTGCTAAGGCTAAACCGGCTTCTGATGTCTTATTTATGATACACTATTTCCTTCTAATACCTTAAGAAGTGTAAATACACAGGCAGCAGCAACAAATCAGGTTAAAAACAGTACTGGAGAATGTAGTTCAGAACTCTGATTCACAAATCCTCGGTTTATGTTATCAATGTGGGAATCAGAATCAAACTGATAAACAACTCTAAAAAGGTTTTTTTAAGGTTCCTTGTTTATCCTCCTTAATCTTAAGATTGCCTATTCTAAAACACATTATGAGAATAAGAAACTATTGTGAACTAATGCTCATTAACAACAAAGGCTAGGGAAGAAAGAAATCAGATGCAGTTAGCAAATAATGATAATTCTATTCATGTTTAAGAGTTGTGTTTGTTCATAACTAGGTGTGGTAAATTGCTGACCAGGAAAAGGAAGAAGATAGTAGGCACTATTTTCAAAGATGCTCTTCTCTAAACAAGCAATAGCCTTCTAGACTTCAGAATTCAGGACAAAATCAAAGAACTCCTTGATAGGGGAAACTACATCTCTCCACTGCATTCATAAAAAGGGAGATGTCCTACTGCTTCCAATCTACTGACACACTCTGGGTATCTTTTTGAATAAAATCCGTGTACCTTAAAAATACACCATGCAACTGCTTTTGGATTTCTTGCTAAAAAGTAGCTGTCTACACAATTACATTTCCAGCTGCCATTTCTCTGTAATTTAATGCTAATTCCTTCGTGTTTGTATTCAATACTTTTAATACTATTGTTTTCTAAGGCATTTCAAAAAAGTATTTACCTCAATGAGTCTGCACTTGTGAAATTAAATTAAACAAAACAAAAACAGTTGCATGAGCCTCTCTGCTGTTGAGATTGACTAGGCCATCTACAGAATTAATCTGCAACACTCTTGAAGTGTATTAGTAAGCAACAGACAAGTTGCTAAGCTCAAAAAGGATGTAATTACAAACACTAATGAGTCATAAGCTGACAGATAGAAACTAAAATTATAAGTTGATTAAAGATACCCTTCCATTGACAGGGACAGTGAAAGGGACTGTACAGCATGTGCTAATTCAGTTCTGCCATAAACTGGTTAAGACTACTGGTGTGAAGATCAATAATTTGAGCCTTGTTCCAAATCATTCCTCTGCTTATGCCATTTTGCTATTCACATCTGTCCTAACCGTTATATACCTGTTTATTTAAAGAAAAAGAACATATGGCACTAGAGATACCGAGATAGCAAATGCAGACTAATGGGTACAGCTGTCACACGGGGAAGTCAGGCAGGCATATTCGCCCATCTGCCTATACACAAACAGTGACCGTGACATTGGTGAGCTCCTTCCCTGAGCAAGACAGAAATCTTGAAAACCTGTTCTCAAAATCGAGACAGAATTTTGGTATCACTTTATATATCAATTCTTCATATGTTTTGTTAGCTGAACTTTTCCAAGTAAGCCATAAACACTCTTGTCAAATACAAGCTTGTAAAACAAAAAGCACATCTGAACTTCAATATTGTTATTAGACTTTATCTTCCCATCACTCGTAACTAATATTTTCTTTAACTTAAGGAGCTCTCTCTTACCCCGACTGACATCAGATTCAGGTGTGTTGCCTACCAGAGTTTGTGTATCTGATATTGTTATTCCTGTGTCCATGGACTTCAGCTATTCTGCTTATTTTGGATGTCATAACTCTTTATTCAGCTGTCTTTATTCTGAAATTGGATTACTAATAGCACCTTCAGTTATGCAGCCAAAAAGAGTACACATCATCTCTCCTGCTGACATAAACAATCTTTCTGCAGAGGGAAAAACCACTATCTTTGGGTGGGGGGCAGCTAAATTCTACAATTATTAAAACAAATCAAATTACTGATTTGTTTTTACTCTACATTGTCATATCAATTAACCAGCATGTGGATGAGAACATTATTCATTTTCAAATGGAAAAACTACCTATAGCAATAAACCCAAAGTAATCTGTATTGTGGCCCCTGCCAGAACACAGGAACAGATCAGAACTGACAAATGTTACACTTCTGAATTCAGCACAAGCTTCCCCAGGTAGGGAAAGTGCACAGCTCTACAAACAGGCTCCACATGGGGAACAATTTCAGCCACCTTGGGTAACAGGGTGGATTCACTTAACTGCAGCATCAACAGTCAATTACTGCTGGATTAACAAGATATTTAGAGAGGCTAAACATGATATCCCAGAGAAGCAATTATCAAATGCTAGAAATAATTATCACATTTAAATTACCAGAATATGGAGAGATGTCTCATATTATGGTCATTTGATCCAAATACTGGTTTATTTGTCAAAACCTAAAAGATATGGGAAAAAATCTTAAATGATTACATTTCTGCAGAAGCAAATCAACACTGGAAAAAAACCCCAGCAGCAATATTTATCTTTGAACAGATCTTTCAAACAGTTAAAGACCATTTGGATGGAAAAAGTGGAGCACATCAATTCTGGTGTAAAAGGCATAACTGCATTTTAATTCATTTACAAAAAGCTTACAGATGTGGTTTAGACAGGAGTTGCTCAAGTTGCAAATATGCCTTGCTCTGTCAAGTCCCAATTTATTTTCAAAGGGTAGGTCACTGCATGGAAGGCCAAAAAAAAATCCCCCAAAACAAGCAGCTTTGGGAATACATGAAAAACATTTTTCACTCAAAGCTAGAATTGAGTATTTTTATACTGAAACCAGGCTAAACTGCTTCTTCAGGAAATTATCAAAGGAAACATAGCTGAGGTTGCTGAAAGAACAAGAGTAGTTGGGATGGATTTTGGTCAAAAGTTTTGGGCAACTGCAAATTCTGTGAATATGGAACATGTTGCTATCAGTAAAGTCAAACTCACTTAAATTGAGCTCATAAATTCTTTGATAGTTCTTTGAATCTGAAACTCATACTGAAACTCAGGATGGGATCAAGTCCTTCTGGACTGAAATCTAGGAACCACATGGAGGTCTGCACCAGACTGATCCTAAAAAACTCTCAAGGAGTTTTTTACATACATACTTGTTTATGTATTTCCATAATGCTAAGAAAATGCTCCTGAGTGATTGAATAACATTTTGGTGTAATTCAACTGATTACCAGTCATAAAACCCAGCCTTTTTTTGATTCCTACAGAATTTGTTGGACTAGACAGGTTTACTGTTATTCATCAATGATTCATGACAAAGAAAACTGATGCTATGGGGAAGAGGACTCTTTCAGAGAGATATACTGAAAAAATATTCAGGAGACGGTCTTTGTAAATAAATTTGTTAAAGCATACACCTTAACAAACCTTGTAAGCTATCCATACATTTTCATGCTAACTACACTGACTAACTAAGCATACAATCCCAGTCTGAATGTGCAGTATAGCAACAGAGCATTATCCAGACCACAGCACTTAGTGAAAAGGTTGGAAAGTTTAGACAAGCACTAGTTAACTTCCAGTTAACTGACTCTTCCATTTTTTGCAACCACTTAAACAGATATTCTGCCAGCACAATCATACTCAAAAGGTTTGATATTTGTGCCTATTGGAAATACAGTTTGTATCAGCAAAGAAAAAGTGATCTTGCTACTTTATAGCTTACACTGAACCCTTGAGTGAAACAAGCAGCATCAGCAAAACACCACCTTTATTCTATAACTATACCTATTCTAGCATTTTTGCCCGTATTGAGTTGTAAATAAGCACAGTCCTTAACGACATTTTCATGTTCACACAAGTTTTACGTGCAGATTTCACTCCAGGTGATTTCATCCTCACTCCACAAAACTCCCTATTGTTGTAACTCCATGTCTGTCTTCCAGGTTTCAGAGAAATCACTGAAATCAAGTAAAAAATCATCTCCCCAAAGGTGCATGCCTTTCACATTACAAAAATTGAAATTCAGTGGAGAGCAGATAAATTTTCAGAGCTCAGTCTATGATAAGGGAAGCATATGCAGTTGTGTGGAAAAACATGAAGGAGTGCTACAAGGCAGGCAAAAGTTACCAGTTTGATGGCTAATAAATAGCAGTCAAAGCTTAACTTGAATTTAAAATGTTAATAATCCCATAACTATCAAAGAATTGTTGATGTGGTAACCTTTTCTTCCTCTCTCTCTTCTTCCTCTTTTCTCTGCTTATTTACAGTATGTTAAATCAGAGCACAGGTTTATTCTACTCCCTACAGAGAATATTCCTGCTTTTAACAGAAAAATTACCGTCACTGGAGGAAATCTGATTATGGATTATTTCACCACTTGAGTCAATACTTGTATATGTAGGTATTACTACTCATGTAGTCTGTAACACAATTTTCAATCTCTAGTGTAAATTAGGAAAAAAAGGGAGAGTTAAGGACAGACCAGAAATATCTTAAACCATCAATGAAATCTGCAGGAGAAACTCCTGGAGAGAGCCACTTAACACATTTCCCCCTGCCCCCCACCCCCACCCCAGGATCCCTTGATTCTTGCAAAACTGATCTCCAAATAGACAGGAAAACAATGAAAACACATATGGGAAAACTCAAATGTAGATGGTGACAACTGGTAACATTTCTTTAAAATGCCTCAGTCTGTTAACAATCCAAAGTCCTCTGGAGAAGACTTTGAAAAAATTGCCAAATTCTATGAGTGAAACTGTACAACAGCTTGAAATGGCATTAATTAGAAGGGTGGTTCATGGTGGTTCCACTGAGAGAAAACTGAAAGCCATAATCAGCCTTCAGTTTAAGGTAACAAGCACTATTTAAAGTGCGATTTTTGAAAAATTATCAGCTGTTTGACGTGCTTTGTGCATCAACAAATACAGCGACATTTCAGTGTAAAGACAATGAATAATAAATATTACTTTCACACTAAGACATGAACTTCCATATTGCCATCAGACATTTTGACAGTGAGAGCACTGCACAAACACAGGCACAAAAGCAAAATGTTAGGGGAAAGTGCCATTATGTATTCAATACAGAGTTGAAACTGAACTGAACTGCAGAGGGAATAATCAGGCTACTACTTAGGACTTCACTGAAACAAGAAATGTGTAATTTTCATACAGTATTATTTTATGATCAGCCTCTGTGTAATTCAAATAAATTTCCTCATTTCAATCAGCTTTGGGTCACCCAGACACCTTTTGCCATTTTCTACATCATTAGAACTGATGAAATGGCTGGAAAACCAAACACATATTTCAAAGAAGTTGTCTGTCACCCATTATTTTGGATGACTTGGGGAAACTGAGTGTTCGCATGGGCCAGGCAGATGTGCTCTGGCTACAGAGAGAAGCAGGATACTCAAAGTAGACAAACTGCTCACAGAATCCACTACAACTGGGAATCAACACTGAGGATTAAAGAACCTAAACACTGACAGAGGTCCCATTTTTCAGGGCATCAGTTTTGCCTGACACCGAGAACATAGCAGAGAATAAGGACTGTTGAATCTGGTCACTGTGGAAAGCTGCTTTTCTGACTGCATAAACTTGCTGTTTACTAAAAACCTCTTAAAAACAGATATCTGATGCCTTTGTAATCCAGATAAATAAAAACCAGTAAGTACTGAGAGGAGTACATTCAGTGCTCCTCATTTTTTTTTTCATGTTGTTATCATGTCTTTGTGTGTCATGTCATGACAGTAGAAAAAGCGCAGTTATGGTACTTCCTCTTTAAAACAGGTAGCTATACAATCCTTAAAACATCAGTTTCCCAAGAGCCAGAAAAAATCTCAGATTTTCACTAACAGACAGTTGCTGCCTGAGAGGGGTCTTTCTCCTCTCCCTCCACTAAGGAATTAATTCTAATCTACTTTGCACTCTTTCAAAATGCTGTGGACAATTTTATTCAAAAAGAAAACTGTCACTGACATGTCTGCCACTCAAATCTCAAGACAAGCACAGAAAAAAAATATCTGTCTTGCTACCACAAGCTCATCATTTTTGCATCTGCTAGCAACAACTGATGAGATCATTCCCTGGACTGTCATAAAGTAAGAATACTAGCCGTCAATATACTCAAGCTCTTGGATCAGAAGAGACAGCCCATCTCATGGCACTCTTTAGGGCTGCCTGATGACTGGCTTCATTCCTACATCTCCAGTTCTTCTGCTTAGTGCAGTGGGGTCCTGGGTGGTTCTTGAGATTTTTATACCAAAAAAAAAAAAANGTACACTTCTATATGAGGGTCAAGATTTCAGAGGATTCTAGTTCAGGATTTAGTATGGAGTGCAATTACTCTAAAAAATGTAACAGGGCTTACTTTTTTTGGAGGATGGGTATTTGTCTATTTGTCCTTTTTACTCAAGAGGACAATTTATTCCAGCATCTATTCCAATTAATGTCACCTCAGACAACCTCAGACAAACTATTTTCTTTAAATTAATTTTATTTATGGGATTAATGCCTACACAGAGTTTAGCAGTAGGGACCACACTTTCTTTTACCTTGCTCGGTTATGCTATAGAAGAATGAAGATGTTAAAAAAATAAAAATTCTGTAATCTCTGTAAAGGGCTTTTCCTTGCAACTGAAATGGCTGCTGTGTGTTTCCCTCTATCACTCAAGTATAAAGTCTCATACAAGACAGCATTTTATTTGCTTTATTTTGGAATAGCATTTTATTTGCTTTATTCTCTTTCCTTGCCTTGCACCCTGTTGGTGCTAAGAAACTGAGTCAGCATGGCACTACTTCAGAAGCCAAAGTTGGCTCATCCTTTTAAAACAGCGCTAAAAAACACAGTAAGTTGAACCAAATGGCTCAGATACAACCACCTCACAAAGACATGAAACTGCTCTGAAGTGGGACTCAGGAATCAGGTTTGGATAAGGTGACTTGCCAAACTCGGCTACAGGCTGCATGTGACATGGTCAAATTGCCTCCTCTACCACATCCTTCAGTTTCTATTTGCTATGACACATGTAATATCTGTGTTAATTAACTCACAGTGTTAGTGACCACCAGACACTGGGTTATAATTACAGGGAAGCCACTAAGACACCACGAAATTACTTTCAGCATTTCCATAGTTAACTGAAAACTAACTAGCAAATGGTAAACCATCTCAAAATCTAGTACTACCCTCTGCTCAGGATAAAGCATAAAGGTGGTAAATATGAGTAACTGCACTGTTACTGTCCTTTCCATATTCACTCTGCAGAGGACGTGTCCAGAGGTTCAGCACCTTTCTGTGAGCTCTTTGTTGAGTCCAATCTCCCCAAAGCAAGCCTGACATTGCTTCCTGACTTGTATCAGCCCTCAGCACACACTGACTGACTAACGCACACAATGAAGCATCCTTATTCCCTTACTTAAGGGAACAAGTTCCCACAGAAACACCTGCAGGCTTCAATCAACAAGTGCAAGAGAGTGGGAGAAAAAAATAATAAGAAAAGAAAGATATCTGGGACAGAACTGAGGAAACTCTTCATAAAGATGCCAAGGAAGCTATTTTTCCTCCCCTTGCCCTCTCCCAGTTTTAGAAGTATTAATAGAATGCAAAAACAAAACAAGCAAGTAAAAACACTTCAACCAGGTCAAATGCGTGTTCAAGCAGAGGTAAGAAACCACTTAAACCTCTCACAGGATTATAAGCCCCTTTGACAGGTCTGATAATTTTAAAGGCCTAATTCCATTACAGTATCTGGCAGCCTGCAAGTGCACATTTTACAAACCAAAGGCCACCAGGTCATGATAGATGTTGACAGAAAACATTAAAGGTTAAGTAGATGTAAGATCATAAAACATTTCAAACGGTACAGTGCCAACAATGTTAACCAGCAACTATGGAGCTGTTTGAGAGGACTAAAAAAGGTTGTCTTGCCCCCAAGTGCAGCCCCAGGGAGCCCCAGCAGAATCAGGTGGCCAGGACAGCCAGCACAAGGCATACCTGCATAGCATTAAAGTTCGCTGGGCTGTATCAAGCCCCAAATTTCCTATCTTACTTAAAAATCTAAGTGCAAGAGCAGATTAAGGTAAAGAAGACAAGCACACAATAGATTTTGTTAGTCCTCCTCATCTGAAAAACACAGCTAGCTGCTGCACAGCCACAGCAGCGCCAGGGAGGAGCAGCAGGGGCTGGAGACATCCGGGAAGCTCAGTCAGGCAACCTGCAATTGCCTCTGTGTAACAGTGTAGCCCCTGACTTTAAAAAGTAGCACTGAAGTTCTCACCGTGATGAAGATCTAAGTCAACAGTTAAAACGATGTAGCAAGAAACAACAATTTTGCCTTGAATCCCCCCCAAACCTATTAAAGCACAACAATGTAACACTCACTTCAACTCCACCTGAGAGTACACACAACACATACGTGCAGCGGCAACTCCAACATCTAAGCTGGATTGCTGACTCCTGAAAGGTGTCTAGATACAATGACAATGGCCTTAATCACAGAGTTAACCTTATTTCAGCCATTAAATATGAAACCTCATATTTGACATGTCAAACTAACAGAAAGGAAGGTATTGTAGAGATTATTGCCTGTGTGCGTGGATAAGGGCTGGAAGCTGCTCTCATCTGCATACTCTCTTTCTACAAGGCACTATAAAAATATTTACAAATAAAGCTTTTGATTTTTCTTTTCTCTGTGTAAAAAAGCTCCTCTCAGTGACATCTATACAGATAATAAACTGCCAATACCACAAACAATTAAATTAAAAGCTGTTCAATATGTAAGGGGATGGGAGCTGACTACTGACCAAATTTGACATACAAATAGCTTGCTAATTTGTCAGCAAGCCAAAATAAATGGAATGGGCTGGCTACAGGTGCAGGTAAATGCCTCAGAAATAGATGTCAATAAATCATTTAGCTCTCTATAACATTTTAGATTACACTCACTTAACAAGAAGGACATTTTTGCCTTTGCAACATGATTCATGAATACTTCAAGAGAGACATTTAAAGTCAACACTCAAGATGGGACTTTAAAACTTCCTTCTTCTGATCCCTTATAACCTACTCTTAACTTAGCAGAAATTATAACGAACCATGCTTCTTGACAGCCACAAATTACTTCAAGAACCTTCCAAGTAAGTCAGCCAATTAAAGAATTACAGTATTTCCATCCCAAGGAATAATTAGAAAACATATATAGCCATTTGGAAAGCTGACAGGAACAGGACAATTTAACAGTACTTGTCTATGTGCAAGATGATGACATGGCTCATAAGTTTCTTCCAGAATAACCTCTCAATTGCCCTATTGCTAGAAAAACAGCAGAGATGCATATGGATGCAACATGAAGAGCTCATGGTTATTGTCAAGAATATGCCATTGTATTACACCTAGTATAGGAGGAGTTTTTACACACACAATCTAACATGACAGCCAGGCGCGCTGCCAAACCCACATCATAAATCAGAGCTAACAGCCAAATCAGGACAGAACCCCAGTTACAGCACCACAGCTCACTAAGGTGCTACCAAACTTACTGAAAAACTCAAAGGGTGTGACACAACTCTGCAGCTTATCTGTCTGAGCAGGAAATTTGGAGTTAAAACTATTGACAGCAACAAAATGAGAGTGCTGAGAAGTATCCAAAGTAGACCCCTCTAACAGAACCAGGGAGACCTACAAGCTGCTCAAGGCAGTCAAATAACAGCCTGTGATCAATAGAAGCAAATAGTGCTGGCAGATCAAGCAGGAGCAAGACTACATAAGCCACTGCAATCTGTATGAATAAAGTAAATCATGACAGGCTCCTCTGAAAGCTGTGCTGTTAGGCTGATGCTTGAAAACTTCAACTTTCTAAAACAGTTGGATAGTGTTAGTAGATAAGACAGTAAAAGTACTGTTAACACCCTTCTTTGAAGTCTGGCCTAGAATATGGATAAGTAAGTGGCACTAAGTGGCACAAAAAAACCCCACAGTATTTTCTTTCCTACTATGCACTAATGCAGAAATAAGGTTGTTAATGAAATGTTAAATGTAATAAACCGCAAAAGCAAACACCAGGTCAGTAAAATTGGTTAGCAGAGCTGAAGAGAGTCCTGTGACAATCTCCTGTTAGCTCTCTGTTACTTTCATGGGCTTGACTAAGAAAAGGTAGTCAAGAATAAGTAAAGGAGTGATTTTTATCAGCATCCCAGTTCTTTCCATCTGCCCTAGTTCCGCTTCTGTTGAAGCTTTACTAATTTTATTTGTAACTAAGTTAGGTCAGAATGATTTTGAAAATCCAGTACAAATAGTTTTAATGATAAGCACATGAAAGAATGAGCTTGTTCAGGTACTGTAACACTATATTCAAATAGCATTCTCATGAGCTTTTATTAACCAACAATTGTGGGAGTTTGGTCTGTTTCCAGATGTCAACACAGATCGAGTCCAGCTTGCCTACCTCCTGAAACTGAAGGGATTTAAGAGATACAGAGGCCACTGAGGAGGCAAAAAGAACAACAACTACTAATAACAAAATTCAGTTTGATAATTTGAAGTTTATAAACAAACATTAACAGTTACTCATCAAACTGGTGAGAGCTGTACTTCAGTTATAATAAACAACAAGAATTAGGAGCTTATCTGAGCTCAGAACATTTTATTGGTATTAATAAAAACAACTGAGAAGAAAATTAACTTTTTTTCTTTTTTCTGAAACAGGTAAAACTGTTGTTGGTTGCACTGGATTACTGTCAATAGAACGATCCCCAACAAGCTTAGACTCGGGATTAGTAACACACTCCAGAGAACGCAAGATATTTGAGAATGATCCAGGTCAAGAACTGGAGACATGTATAGTATTTATTGTAGGCAGGCTGAGTGGCAGCCTTCCACACTGCTGAAGTAATTGCTGTCCCAATGTCACTCATTTTATTTTATAACTATACTTTGCCTTGACTTTAACAAGAAATTTCTTCAAGTAACTTCCAATTAAAACTAGATTTAAAAACCTGTGTTCTGAGTTTCTCTTGTTTTCCTACTGAATTCTCAGTGAAAGAGCTTGCATATGTGCTAGGCTGGCTGGCTGCTTCCTCACTGATGATAAATGGATACACACTCTTCACCACGCCTTGAAAGCTATTACTGCTTTGCTTTATTGCGCATTGGTGTACCTCTGATAATTACTGAAACATCCATTTCATTTGGAGGCCAGCTCATCCTTTTACATGCTGGTTCAAGTGGCTTTGTTCAGTAAATTCAAATTGTTCTGATATTGAAGAAGTTGATTTTTAGTTACTTATTGAACAACTGTTTAACATACCTAGACATTGTTTTGCTACAGCATTTCAGAAGCAGGTATACCTCAGTAGAATTTTGTTTCTATCCTGCTGTTAGAAGAGCCAAGTGATATATTCTTTCAAGTATGTTAACTTTCAGCTGTTTTTATAAAGATTTGTTTGTTCTGGTTATTCCAAAGAAAAAAATCAATAATAACACACTACAGTGAAACAGATGCCATGCCTAATGTTTTTTCACAGAATTTTCTGGTTTCTTCTGGAAAAGCAGTACAAGGAAAAATGCCACAGCAAGCTCTAGGAAATTTTGAGGACAGGCAGTGTGGTCATTTGTTACATTTAAAATCCTCAGGCATCAGAGGTAGTAAGCAATCCGTCCAGCCTGCACAGCTATCCTAATTCCCAGCCAGGCTTCTGAGACTACAGTTAGATCACCCAGCTCTAGCTTGGATAGCTCTGAACTACAATGCAGTAATAGGCAACGCTGGGAGGAAGCCACTTTCCCCCACCTTTTCTTTTTCCTTCAGCAAAAGCCTTGCTCTCCAGCTGCTTATAACCAGTTTCATGGCAGTCTGTTAAGAGCAGCTTCTTCTGCTTGTTCCACCCAAGAGAAAACAGAAGTTCCCCTTGCCAGGGCAGCCTCAGAGGAAGGTATTTCCTGTGGCAGTCTGTTCTCAAACTGAGAGGAAAAAAACCAGAAGGCATCTTCGTTGAGGTCCCTGGAACATCATTTTAACAATGTTTCACATGATAAGGTTTTAGGTTTTGTTTTCCGCTGGTGAGCTCCTTCCCTGATTAGCTCTTTTGCTGTTTTTTTAATATAACGTACTGCCTCTTCTTTTGCTGTGAGAGGACAAAAAAGTTATGTTTGGAAAATCCCATAGAGTGACAGTTTCCTGTTGGCTGTATTCTAGTAAGTCTTTTGGTTGTTGTTGATCAGCAATATCCCCTTTGCTGGTGTGATGGTCATGAGAAAGCAGCCTTTCATTGTCGCAGTCCCAGTGACAACTGAGGATAACATGGGAACTTCTGTGTCCTCAGCTTACCTTGTGACATAGAAAAACACTATTCTCTTGTCCTTACACATCCTGTAACTGGGGGCAGGTTGGGGCATTGGATTCAGAGACTCTCTTAAAATAATTGCTATACTAACTCTTACAGCAAGAGATGGTCTATTTCGCAAGACTGTTCTCTCTAAACCATCTCACTGTAATTAATACAGTACCTGTTACTACAACAAAAATTGTTTTATTAATTGAGCCTGAAGTATCTAGTTATTCTTTCATTGTTCATTTACATGCTCTGGTTCTTTGCTTTGTAACTAATAGGTGTCCCCTGTCCACTGGATGGGCACACCCTTTTTTGGGTGTTCCAGGACCTTTCATCCAACATAAGGGCCTGAGGACTGGATGCTACTTTCAGCACAAGTCATATCAATGGAGTGCATGTGTTCCACTGAAATATGAACACAGCAACACAAGACACAGACACATTTGACACCTGAGCCCATTCTATCATGACCTACAAAAGATTAAAGACTTTCAACGAAGTTTCAAACCACTCTTATGATCAGTATTTTCAATTGCTAACATGATACTGTACCTTGTGCATTCAGATTACTTCTTTACTAGTAAAATTTCACTGCATTAGCAGACTATTTCCCCAGGGGTTTTCTGATGGCTCCTCCAGAACGGAGTAAAAGTGAGGTGGGTGGGAATCAAATTATTATTCTCTATTTTTTAAAACCAAACTTTAACCATAAATTCAAAATTGAGCCCTTGATAGCATTCTTCTGTTCACTTAAACTGAAGTGTTACTGAGTTCTTCTGAAATAAATTTACATAAAATCAAACTTTTGTTCACAAGTTCTACTGCACTTGAGCTGCCACCTCAATTTAAATGCTAGCAAAAAGAGGAACAAAATCCTGCTAAGCAGACTGGTGACAGCATGGAGGAAACATGCTTTTGCTCAAGAGGAGCTTCTACTTTTATGCATGATTAGATACTGATAATTACTTTTTTACCAATATAACTGTAATAAACTTCTAACTTGACAAAAAATTACAGGAAAGACTAGGTAACTTAGAGCAATTCTAGTTGAACCTTAATTTTATATACTTCCATTTCCATGTAATGTTTCAGCCATGCTAATTGTTTCTCAAGTCACCTCAGTCTAACATGCTGGTTAGCTTAAACTGCCTGAGACACAACTTTTTGAAAGAAACTGTTGGCATAGTAACTTTTTTCTCCAAAAGCTACAGATTTGCAGAACAAACATAATCTTCTGTAGTTTTTTGAGCCAAGGTATGTTTTCATCATAAATGTGAGTTCAAATCGAGCCGTTCACCCCTTGACATGTCTACAGAGAGCATTTATTTCATCAAAAGTTGACAGATAGTAAGGGATTTTCAACCGGATCTTATAATGGGCTCACCTGAACTCAGGGAAAGCAGTTTGTAAGATTGAAGTCAACACTTGTTTTGACAGCGGTTTCAGTAGACCCAGAATCACTGATGCTACTTTAGGCAAAGTCTATTTCACCTTACACAGCAATTTTGCTGATTGAAGAGCTGTTATCTACAATAGCAAGTCTCTTTCCCCAACAGACTATTCTGTTAGTGTCTAAATTGCAAACACTGAAGCTGTATATATGTCTTGTGTTTTGTTTTTTGTGTATATTGACATGTTATTCAGCTTTAAAATATTATTTGCATTAACGCAAATAACTAAACTAAACAATAAGCCAACATCCCAAATTCCAGCTTGTAATCACTAGTTTGAAACTTTCCTAAAACTCCATAAATCATATGCAAATTATCTTTTTAGTTTTTACACAGGAAAAGAAATAAACAAGACACTTGTTACTACTCAACGCAAGGGGCAAAAAACTTGCCAACTGGAATACCTGGGATTGCCATTGATACCAATACTTGTTTTGAGAGCTTCTCTGAAGCCTCTTGCCACAGATGTGAGTTCTGCATGGCAAGGTCTTTGTATAAAAGACAGCAAAAATTAAATGGTGGCAGCAGTATTGTCACTGCTGTTTGCAGAACAGCTTGTCACGTTCTGACAGTGCCAGACACGCCAAAGTTGCAGAAAAGGCCACTGATAATTGCTGTTGCCTTTTGGTTTTACGACTGGAGATACAGTGAGCAAGATTCCTGCCGAATTTAAATGGTTCACCCACGCCGCTGAAGGGCCGGCCGTGGGTTTGGGGCGGGCAGCCCCGCTGCCATCGCTGACAGCACGGGCGGCGGTACCCACAATGCACCCGCCCGCTCGCACACACACCCCGACACACACACAGCACACACGGAGCGTCTCCCTGGGGCGAACACACACCAAAATACATCCCAAGTCACACACATACAGCCCCCGCCGCCCCGAAACCAACTTACCCCCGAGTTACATCCCATTCACAAGCCTGGGTTTCCTCTGCCGCCCCTCCTCTACGCGCCTGCCTCTCCTGCTGCAGAGAGGCCACATATGTCTGCAAACACTTCTAGGCAGAAACCAGCCAGTGCAGAACAAAGACAGCCGAGGTTGTCTTCATCTCAGCACAAGGCAGCCAGTAGCTATTTTCAAGCTTGTTCGCTCTCCCCCTCTGAGGGCACCCTGCTCTGTTTCTCTCTCTCTCTCCTCTTTGCCTGTCCAGCTACCGCACAACACACATCAATTATTCATTGCTTGTCTCCCGGTTTCCAGGCAAAACCAATCACAGATGGAGTCTTGCTAATGGGCTCATGCCGTACTTGCCAACAGGCTATTTGTGCTCAAGCTACAACCCTCTAGAGACAATAAAGAGAATCAGGTTAAGCTTTAAAACTTCACACGTACGCGAACAGACCTAAAACGGCGATAGACATGTAAGCATCCCTATGACATTGCTTAGGAGTACGTCTTCAGCATACAGCATGGCAGAAGGCTGCTTTAAATCTTCTGAAAGGGTTTTAAGAAAATCAAACACTCAGAAAAATCTCACCTCAGCTGCATGTTATTGATATTGATGGTTCTCTTTTCTGTCTCTAGTGATCCATGTCTTGCTTTCCCATTACACCTCTCCCTCCTTCTCTCATACTCGTGCACGCACACGCACACACACACGCAGCCACAGCCACTTTGCCAGAAGGAAGAGAGAGAAAGAGAGAGGAGGAAAAAAAAACCACCCAGGCAGCTCACATTTCAAACTTGCAAGGAGGGGTGGTGCTTAAAATGCTAGGACAAAGCCTCTGTCTCTGGCACCCAGCCAAAACACTAAAATAAATCCCCTCGATCAATTAATTGGAAGCAACACTTGCTCGAGCCCGCGTAACAAGCCATTAAGGGCACCGGGGCTGAAGTCTTGAGATTTGGGAAATCTTATACCCTTGTTTCCCCCCTACCCTGTTTGCTGAATGCTGTTGACTAAATCCATCAAACTAGTCATGCTAATTAGCGTCCAGGGCAGCCTTGGCGGCGGAGCAGTGCTCGGGGCCCGCGGCCAAGAGTTTCCTTCCGGACCGGCCGCCGACCCACCCGGGGCAGGAGGTACCGCCGGGCCGGGTTGGTCGCGGAGGGGCGGCGGTGCCGGCTGCGGTGCCCGAGGCGGTGCCGAGGGTGCCCGGCGGCCGGCGCAGCGCTGCCCCCCGGCGGGGCACAGCGCATCCCTCCCCGCCCGGGGAAACTGAGGCAGGCGGGCGGGCGGGGTGCCAGCCAGAATCGCTGTCACCTGCGGGACAGCCTTGCTCGGGCTGTTTGCTTGGGGTGTGTTTTAAGAGTCCAGGTCTTCGCTTCTGCCCGCCGCCCACTGCTCCCGACGTGTCACCCGTTCCCGCTGCCCATGCAAGAGTTTTAAACAAGTTTCACATGTCCAGCTGTGCCACAACACAGCCTGTAGTGGTCAGCGTTTCAGCTGACGGTGTCAAAGGAAAGAAACAAACAAAAAAACCCCAGGACGCTAATGTGACAATTCTCTGCTCCCAGTCAAAGGGAAAATTGGCAGTTTAAGTTGTGGCCAGCCGAGCGCCAGCCTTTTCCTGCCAGCCTCCGCGGTGCAGAGCCACTTCCTTCCCCGCACAACCTGCACAAAGGCACCTCCACCTCTTAAAGGCGCACCCAGCTCTCTAGAGCGCAGTGAAGCCAGCCGGCAGGCTCCAGCGAAAACCAAACGAAATACAAACAACAAAAAAGGAGGACTGGAAAAAATAATGGCTCTCCAGCAAAATTCCTTTCAGTGAAAAAATAGCGTCAGCTTCCCTTGCCATGCTTACAGTCACTTAACTGCTTTGCAATCACCTTAGCAGAGAGAGTCGGCAACATGACAAAGCGGAGCAGCAAACTATCACAGATATCAAAGAGCAGCTCTTTTCCGAAAAATGATTCCACAAAAAAGCATTGTCAGATTTCATGTTCTTCCCCCCCACTCCCGCTGGAATCCACTACAAACAGGTAAGAGGTATGTGTGCTTTCACCTAACTTCTCCACTCCTGAGGCAGGATCTCAAGGTCAGCCTGTCAGACAGGGTTATTGCTTTCTCTCCAGAGCCAACAGACCAAGCAGAACTGCAAATCAAAACCTCTACAATATTTTGTGCCATCTCAGAGCTGCACAAGCCTGACCAAAGGAGCACTTCTTAACAACATGGTTGTTTCAGGTGGTACGGGACTCAGCGCTGGGCCAGCATCCACAGCAGACAGTCCGTACAGCACAGAAAAGCCTTCTGCTGGGTCCTCTTAGATCCAGGTGGACCCACGGCACTGCTGGAACAAACTCCTACACAAAATGTAGTTTCCATTCCAGCTGATGAAATCTGAGATTGAGTCACATGAAAGAACAGAGTTATTTCATTGCCTTTCAGAGTGGACAGATGCTTTAAGGATGTGTAAATTATACAGCTAACCTGACAGAATAGATAATAGCAAGCTTAAGTTTTAGGGGACTGTCAAAGTAATTATAAGTCGATAATCCAAAATAAGGACCAAATTCCCTACTTATGTAACCGCACTGAATTCAGACTTGGCGGATGTGAATGAAATTTATAGTTGATTATAATGCTACATGAACTCTAGATAGACACACAATGAACATTTCTGTGCTTGCTTCAGGTTTTACTGCATTTACACAATTTTCACACAGTTCATAAGCTATCATGGTATTATTCCATAGTTTGAAAAAAACACACAAAGAAGCAACAAAAACGTATCAGGTAGTCATAAGATCCTAGATATTGAGGCTGGCTTCTTCCTCCTACAAGCCTCAGTGAAATTATTTTCTAAGGGTTAAAAATGAATTTTATTGTTTCTGTATAGAAAACATATTCCCCAGTAGCCTATGTTTTTCTGTCATAGTAAGTAGTACCTCTCTGAAATTAAATTGCTCTTTCTAGGGTAACAGTGTAAGTTTCTCTTTTAAGCTGCCTGTCTTTTCAGAGGAAGTGGTTTAGAGTAGACAAATCACTTATCTAAAAATTATGTACTTACTTATTCTTTGACAAATCTTCAGCAGGCTTCTAATCCCACCCTGCCACTTGAAATATCACTTTCTGTGATGACATTTGAGTCATAGTTGTCAGAAGCATCAGGCTCTGTAGTTAAATGGATTAAATCACACTTCATAGCATGCAGTATTTTGAAGAAGGAGTGGTTTATCATTCGTAGAAATTAATCATAACAGTTTTTTCTCTAGGGCAAATTCCCAATCATTTTTAAAGATTACTATGTTTAAGCCCCTCTGACAGCCGTATGTCAAATTACATCACATGGAAGGTTATCTCAAGACAGTGATAACTATTAACAAGACTCACTGAAGACACGTACTACTGGGAAAAGCAGGTCCATACTGGGAAGTACCTTCTATGTGAAGGGGTGGGAGAGCACACTCTTTGGTTGTGCTTTGTGTGGCTCTGTTGAGGCGGCAGGGATCCCACTGTTGAGTGGTGTGCCTGGCCACTCATATCCTGAGTGGTCCCTCTCCCATGGGAGAGGAGTCTCCCACAGGGGAGGGGACTCAGGGGTGGGACATCATTGAATTTTACAGGGAGGAAAAAGGAGACACTTCTTTGGACCACCTCTAGTTGAGTAAGGAGAAGAGTTGAAAGATTTTCAGAGAAGTCCTATGTACCTCAAAACAGGAGGCAATGTTTGTCTGTTTAATGGACATTGTCAATGCAAAACAGTATTAAAAACTTCCCGAATCTCAATACCATCAGTCACCACTTGGCACAGAAACAAACCACATTCTTAGGGTACTGCTCTTGGCTCTCCTTGCCAAGACACTTCTCTTTGGAATGCATTTTTAAAAAGTAAGAAGTCTGCCTTTAAGTAGCGATGATGCAATAGACCTGCATGCCCACGGAGCACCAAATTTTTATGGTGAACAGATAATGATGTGAACAGATTGATATGTTAAGGTGCCTTTGATTGCATAACATCAATGGCACAATGCTTATCTTCAACCAGTTCGAGCGAGATAGCCTTTGGGTATAATTCTTGTTTCTCTCCTGCCTTATCCCTTCTTTGGTGATACTGCAAAAAATAAATCAAATAGAGCAATGCCTGTAATAAAGATGCAGACCACCAACAGGGAAAGAAGGAAAGGCTGCAGAGGGGTGGAGATCAAATCACCCATTTGGAAGCTTCAGTATCAAGTAAACTGTACAAGGGGGGACAACACCTTGTTCTACTGTAATTTCATTATGAGAGGTGTGCAGAGAAAAGAGCAGGTGAGTTGTTTAGAGAAATAAAACATAAAGGAAATTCTCTTCAAGTAGCTGTAATACCAGTTATTGCCCACTGAGTAATAATATAATCCTTTAGCAAGGCAAATTTTCTATGGCCAAAATTTGAAAGGTTCATCTGGGGGATCAATCTTTATTCATCAGAATTTTGCTGCACTGCTGAACATAGCAGGGTAGTTCCTTACAACTTTTGTCTAGAGCAAGTTATTTGTCCAAGAATTAGTTCCCTGGATATGTATATATTTTACTATTGATTCAAAGGATTCAAAAAACTCTTTATAAGGCTTACAATTACATAGTTGAAATACACAGAATGCATGGATCAGTGGCCTTGTCGATTTTTCCTAATGTTTCACAGTAAGTTGAGTCAGTTGGAGCTGTGATAAATCTCAGGGGCTGCATCCCAGTCAGAAACCAACCATGTACTTGGAAAAATAAAAATTAAAATCCTTTGACTCTGCATTAAATGTCTCTCATGCATAACCCATTTTTCCAGAACTCCATCCAGAAAGAAGTGTGAAAGGAAACCCCAGTATCTACAAGCAAAGTAAAAAAGACCCTTTCATGTGGTTTAGTTCTATCTTAAGTCAAAGATTACTACTGCTATTACTATTGCACAGAATCCTATGACTGAAGTACATAACTTTTGGTTCCTTTCTGCCAGGCTTTATAAAATAAAGGTAAGAAAGTTAGAAAATGTAACAACACAGCATTTCCTTTCCTCCTGCTGCCCATAACCACTGTTTACTTGTGCCCTTGGTAGCTAAATGTTTTGGCAGACCCTCTGATCTGAACTACATACATGGAAACACTAAATGCTGTTTTGAATGCACACAGCAATTGGACCAAACACTCAAAACCTTCTCAAAGAGACTTATGCCCTATTTAACTTTCAAGACCACAGAATGCTCATGTTCTTGTTACCTGATTACAAAACATTTTCCTTCAAGCCTATGCAGAGGCTCAGAACAGACCTTTGGGCACTGCAATGAAAAACACCTCTGTCAATTGCCATAATATTTAGGAAAAGAGACCTACCTTAAAGACATCTAATAAGATACATCTTGCAATTTTCTAGTATCTATTTGCTTCATTCCTTCTTTTGATTAAATGCCTTTACCAAGTGCAGAAAAACAAGATGATCTATAAAATTACAATGAAATATTGGGGAAAAAAACCCACCCAGAAATAAATAGTGAAGACACATTCATTATGCTTATGTCTTTGGTTCTCTTCACAGTTATACTTAAACGGAAAACTGGTAAGCAAAAGTAACCAAAGCATGTAGAAACAAAGAAAAAAGTATGCTAAGGAAAAATCACATCTGTAATGAAGGATGACAGTCAGAAGAGAGGCTTCACAAAAGTAAAATATTGCTGTACTGATGCCATCAGTTCAGACTTGTCTCCAGCACTATTTCACCTACAGCAGAGCCACTGCAGCTGTCCCCTCACACCCCAACTTGTCCATGGGCAGTTCTACAGATGCAGCATACCGTTCCTGTGATGCTCAGCCCTTATTTTACTGTATCTATTTTGCTACAAGTACTAACAAGTGTTTTGAAAACTGCTTTCAATGATATGGAAGAGTTCTTGTTTATCCAACTTTTAGATGCTTCTATACAAACTCCTTGGTAAACTGGAGCATGGTACAAATGGCACTTTCAGTGTCTCTTATCACCTGGGCTAGAGTTCCTAACTTCTTTCCTAGCAAATCAGAAAGAAATCAAAATTAACCAAAGACCTTTCCATACTAGATTCAATTTTTCAGCATGATCAGGTAGATTTCTAAAACATCTATATTTTTCACTAACTTTTGATGAAATATTTTTATACCACATCTTGCAAAATATCCAATTCTCCTCATGTAGTTTGGACACTTTTAGACTTCTATTACTTTGGGGGATTATCTGATGAACTATTCTTTAGATCACAAACCAATCTTTCAGCATTCATATGTTCTGTAAAGGACTAAAAACTTTTGTTACACATGAAGCAGACTTTCAAATGCAATGAGGATTACTACCTCTCTTTCTCACAAAGTTTTAGTATGCACTTTAATAAAACATTCTGCTGCTTTCTGAGTTGCTGAAGAATATATTCTCAGTTAAAATATTTGTTTTTATTGACTGTGTAGCCATTCATAGCTGAAGCCCCACCTCTGGCAAGCCGTGTGTTAATTACAGCTAAGCTTTTTCTCTCCCTGATTAACTGTTCAAGGGGATAAGGAGGCAGCTCTGAAATGAGAACCTAATCAGGTCTCACTGAAAGAAGATAGAAAACTATCAGAACAGCAGCTTGTGAGGCTGTGTAGGAGTAATGGGATGCAGAAGAGTAAATGAAATGGAAGCTTGGAAAGTAGAAGCCATGTTAGGGCTCCTGGACTCTTCTTGGCATTGTAAATCCAGTCTGAGCTGTTTTGACTGTTCACAATATAAATATAAATATAAATTGTATGGATATTGCTCATTAAGACTTCAAAAGAGTAAGCCCTGCAACCTCAGTGGCTATTTTATCTTTTCCTTCTAGCTTGTACGTGCCTTCATATCCAGTTGACACTTCTCCTTGTCCCAGTCCCATCAAAGTGGTGCTGTGAGCAGGCACTGTGAGCAGGGCTGCTCTGGTTTTCTGGCTCAGTTTGAGTAGTCCTCCTCTCTGCATGGGGACCCCTCTTGGTCCCATTTTAGTGAGCTGCCTTTAATCCAAAAAATTGGTTTGAGGGGAAACCTAGGCTATTTGCTTATATCCTTTTTATTATTACTTTTTAAAACCAATCTATTAAAATATGGAATGTATCAGCTGTGAGAAGGAATATGTGATACAAACATCCTGAGTGGGACATAAATGCAGTAAGAAAAGATGTAAAGAGAAGACATGTCCTTCATTTCCCACAGTATTTACATTCTGTACGTAGGAAAGTTCATGATAGACTCCTTTTTCTGTTCTGACTGAACTGTGACAACATTCAAATGAGAAAGTTGAGATGCAGTGTATTTTTTTAATTATGAAAAAAAATTCTATGAAAGCAACACTGAATGTCACTTTCTCTAAGTCAATTGCAGAGTGTAGAAAACCACTGAAAGTGCATACAGATGTTTAACGATAACATATTATAACATATGAAAGGTTATATAAATAATCAAATAGATAAAAGTCCAAAGTTACAAATTAAAAGAAAAGTTACAAATTGGTGGCTATGCATCATTGTCTTGGAAAGCTTCCATTCTGGAATACAAAGCCATTCATCATTTGGAGGCCAGTTCATGCTTCTAGCTTTGTATTTAAACAAACCCATGTACCATCATCTTACACTTTTTATATCAATCTGCCAGAAAGCCATACAGAGTTATTTTTAGCAGACTGTGAGATAAATTTCAGTTTAGCTTGCAAAGTAGCCTAATAAGGCAAAATGCTCTTGATGAAGACCAAATGCAGTCACTGTCATTCTTCCCCACCCCATACTCCAACCAATTTCTAAGAGCATCCCTTAATTTTTCCCACTCATTGTGGAGGATTACTGCATTAGCAACAACAGGATAGAACTACAGGGATTCTTTATGGTTTTTTTCTGTTTTGATACTCAAACATACAATGATTGCAGAAAAAAGGCAATGGTCTGAAAGGAAAGTGGGTTTTGCACACATTTATTAAAGAAACGTTTTGGTAGACAATAATTTTAAGGGAAACAATAGCTTAGCATCAGTTTTTGCTTTCAGAAATGGGCAAATATGTCTCAGACAACTCAAATACTTCAAGGCCTCAAAGCTTTAAAGTGGATATAAGGGACTCACAGGGAGTATTGGTATGCTTAAATATTAGCAAAGATCTTCTTAAAACTAAAGAAGTTCCCAAATCTCATAGATTATTTGCAATCTGAGAAAAACACTAATTTTGACATGTTGTTGCTGGGGACAGGTGGTAGAAGGGGGTGATTCTGCAACAATTTATGAGGACAAGATTAAAACCAGCAATTAACACAGGTTTCTATCTTTAGTAATTATTCACATACCTGTTCGGCTGATTCTAAGTCATAGCTCCAGGCTGTCTGCCTGCATTGCTAGGACACAGACAGCAACCTTTGCTAAATTGACTCCACTGGCTATGCTCATGCTGCAAGAGCTGTTTTCAAGGACAGATGTACAATGTTATATGGAGAAAGAGAGGAGCAAATTAAAGATGGGTGTTCTGTCATGAAAAAGACTGAAGAACTTGTGTCAGCACTTCTCTACATTAATAGGACTTTGGATTTTTAACCCTTCACTACCTGTTACTTACATTTAAGAAGCACCTTCCTTATTATATTGATGGCATAATTGCATCTTCTCAAATAAAATCATGAAAATACAATAGCTGAGAACAAAATACAAGGAAATGCACTATAGCTAACCATGTATCTGTATATAGAGGGATTCACGAAGAGCTTTTAATCCCTCTTAAACTGTGATTTATTTTAAAGCATTATAGTTTGTGGGTTAAAGAAGCTGAGAACAGTAGAACATGAAGTTACCAAAACATATTGCCACACCACACAAAAGTGTCCCATAATTTGAGATCATCAATAAATATCCAGCACATTCCTACCAAAAAGCTACAGTCATATTTTTTATTTTTCTTTTTACCATCTTAATTCTGTGTATTTCTGTTTAAAGAGGTCTTCGCATTTCGGTAAAGAATGCTGAAAGTCTTTTAGACCTGAGAAACATTTAGCAGTACAACCACAGAAGAAAGCTGCACTGGCAGCTCCTACCAAGCACAGAGACGCTGGCAAGAGGCTGTCTCTCATATTGTCTTTATTAGAAATTAAATTTACAACTGTGGGTTTATGTGACATCACTAAAAGAGGACTTCTGGCATGCATAAAAACACATCCTCTTTTAATAGAGGATTTCTAGCGTAGGTTTGGTCCACTGAAACTAAGAGCAAGTCTACACCTTGCAATGTTCACATTTCAAGACTTTCTAGTAACTACATCCATCTCTTAAATAATGCACCAATCTTGTAGCTACGCAAACATACATTTCCATAACCTGGAAAGTATGCATAAGTATTTAACACAATTTCTTGCTTCTCTCCACAACATCACATGGAAACTTTCACAAAAGTTGTGCTTTAATGATGTACAGGCACCAGAATGGAATCTTGTGCCAAGAGATGCCTTGAAACATCAAGAATCCTTCCACTGTTAATGACAGGAACTATCCTATTTTTAATCAATATACATCAGATTAGTCTTCATGGGCAGTAATACCTTGGTGAGCTGCTTGTCCACAGTCAAAAGACTGAATGTTGAGAGTTAAAGAGTGCAATGCAAAAGTTTTAGAATGGGAAGTTCGATGGAGAACTACTTTTATTGAAGCCTTCAAAATAAAACCAGGGAAGTTTTGCATGTTCCCTCAGGCTCTAAACACGGGTTTACTTTTTGTTTCAATTTAAATCCACTGTTAAGTAAGCATTAGAGCTGAACAATATTCTTTGGAAGCTTAACCAGACAACTGTATTTTTCACCACTTAATTACTTTTAATTACTTAACGTACTTAAAGAATACTCACTGAAGTATCTCCTCTAACTGCAAAAAATGAAGTGAAAGTTCAGGTGCAGTGAGACTCACTTGAATGAGAGTGTACAATTTGGAGAAGACACTTAAATGAAAATTTTGGATACTTCAACTTCAGAAAGCATAATTGGATCTGATTTTCTAAAAATGCTAAATCTCCTGCTGGCAGAAGTTAAGCATCTGTAATATACTTTCAGCTGAACATCCAAGAACTGAGAAACCACAGGTCATTCACCACAGCTCTTAACTTCTGGTCCAACAGTCACTGTCAACTCTCCAAACTGTTAACTGATTGCCACACCTTTACAATCAACATTTTGAATTAAAAAGTGCTGGCAGATTATTTAAGTGAAGCTTAACACAAGTTAGTATTACTCTGTAGGCCACTTATCTTGGCCTGGAGGACTGCTGCCTGGAAAATGCTGTGCAGGCCTTAAAACGACTCATGTTAAAAATTTTTCTTAAAGGAGATGTGATATACTCTCATATCCACAAACTAGTAGATTCAAAGCAAATTGCTTTGACCAAAGTTAAAAGAAATAAAGTTAAAAAAATTTACATTTCTTTTTACTTTGGGAAATGCAATAGTAGACATATTTACAGAAATCTACACCAGTGGAAAAAAACATTCTGCCTTATGCTCAATTTCTGTGGTAAGGGATTACAAATAACAAACTTTCAGGAGGCAGGTACTTTCCAGAAGGAAAGACAAACGTCTTACAGTGCCTCAGACCTCATCAAAACTATTTCTTTTTTCTCATTTATAGGATGTATACTCCAAATTGCCTTTCTCTTGCTTTGAATAGCCATTACCTCTTTGAGGACATTCTTCTGGGTGAAGGCTGTAATTTTAATATTTATAGCCCTGACAAAATTAGGGTTTATATTCTAGTACTATCTGCACTCTCACCTGCCATATCTTTATGGGATTTAATGGTAGCTCTTAACTGCTGACAGAGCAAAGTTTAGTGAACTGTCTCCTAACTTCGACCAAATGAGAATGAGAGGGGTCTGCCGTAAACTCCGATGTCAAAATCAGAGAGGGGGAAATGGAAGCCAGCTTTACAAAATCAGAACAAAGGAGTTAATGAATACCCTTCAATATCACTCCTCAAAAGCTTCATCTTTTTGTAGAAAGAAACAACTCTTCAGCAAGCCAAGTAGACACATATGCCTTCTAATGCTCTTTGAAATCTTCTGCTTCTGGGACTAAGGAGGAGAAAGATGAAGGGAAAGACAAATTCAGTTTGTCACCTTCTTTCACACAGGTGGAAAGGGGTAGATGGGAGAGAGATAACTCTCATTTCTTGATAGTTCTCAATATATAACAGAGCAATCAGAACAAAAAACTACATGTCCTTAAATTTGGAGTTATTTAAAAGGAAGAGAAGCAAGCCCATGCAAATAGTTTCTATACTCTGGGAATAAGCATGCAAATCCTGTCAATTTATGATGCAAAAAAGAAGAGAAACAAACCATTGATCAAATCAACATTTTGTTTTGTCTTAAGTATCACCAGTGCTACAGGGAGAGATTAATCACACTGAAGATATATGGGTTCAATGTAATTAATATTCTTATGACTTATCACTGGAGCTACACTATTGCCCAAAGACTCGAGGAGGATTAGAATATCCTCATAACAGAAATGATCAGTCATATTTGTTAACTTTTACCTTTAAAAACACAACTAAATTCTGAAGACTTTGACACTGCCTCATGTAACAGCAAGAATGATTTATGGGCATTCAACAACAACAACAAAAAGGCATGAATCCCTGCAGAACGCCACAGGAAGGCAAGTAATAACCCTAAACCTACTAAAACGTGTAACATAATTTACATGCTTCTGATAAAATATTTATGTTACTCTCAGACAAAGTATTGACTGAGATATCTTATTTCGTCAAAAACATGAAAACACACTCTAAATAATTACACCAGATTAAAGAGCTGATATTTAAGCAACAATGTTCTTTCAGGGTATTCATCATGCAGGCAGAAGAATACAAAGTAAGAAAAAAAGCAGTGGGAAAACAGCATTTCTGTGCTGTGGTTAACATGACTGAAGATGACTGTCAATCAACTGTAATGCAAGATAGCAAGTAAGCTCAAACATGGACCGCAAATCTGAAGGAAAATTCATACACTCTTTGAACTCCTGCATTAGCTCCCAGAGCAGTAAGAGGTGCCCTTGGAAGGAACAACTAAGACAGCAGGAGCAGCCACCACTGTTGCTGCCTTTTGGGAGGCAGCAGCATGGGGAAGGAAGAGCTTTCAAGACTGAGATGTGCTTTGGGGAGGCAGTCACACTGGGGATTCCTCCAAATTAGATGAAATTCTCCAAAGGAACCTGGCACACTGAGCACTCTGTATTCATAAATTAAAAAAAATGAGAGACATAGAAAAGAAGGAACTCTTGCTCAGCAGCTTATGGAATAAAAGCAGTACCCAACCACCAATACAATTGGTTATATTTAGAAAGATAGCAAAGAGAGAAGAGAAAAAGGAAAGAAGTCACTCTGTCGCCACTTAAGCCCTGTTTGGGAGGAATTCAACACATTAATGTAATCGATCATACTAGTGCTTAACAGCAAATCCACTTCTTGCCTGCTATCCTCACTTCAGGGAATAAATGAGCAACTAGGGCTGTTGGTATATCCCACAGACAGGAGGTGAGGAGGTCACCGTGCTCTGAGTGGCAAGTGTCAGGTACTGATACAGAGGCCTCAGTCCCCAGTGGCAAGACTGGCTCTCTTCTGTCACTGACTGCATTGCCCTGAAGCAGTCTCATAAAAATGTGATCCTTAAATTGAGATGTTTGGTTAAACTGGGTTTCCCACTGCTTTCAGACAAGGTCTCACAGTGGTAAATTGAAATTAGTCTAAAAGCTCTTGTAACTGAGTTAACACTGTCCATTTCCACAGGAGGTTCACCACTTTTAAGAACATGATGTCAAATCCAAGAGGAAGCCTCATGACCGTAAACCCCATAAATTCATTATCTTCTCTCTCAAAAATGGCATTAGCATTAAAAAAATGGTGTGATGAAGGCAGTTGGGAGACACAAAGACAGCAGTTCCCAGTTCTCTGACAGGGTTAACTGAGTTCTCCCCATCTCTTCTTCTCCAACCCATTGCCTTCCTTTGCTCTCTACGCTGTCTATCTCAGTATAAAGTTATTCAAACGAAGGACCTTCAAACTGTATGCAGAGTTTCTTAGCACAAATGGCCTCAATCTCATATGAGGTCTATCAAAGCACCACTGAGTAACATCAACAGTACAACCAACAAACACTGGGTCAGGGCACCAGGAAAACCAAGGATGAGATTCTTTCAAAAGTTCTGCACTTTCTTCTTTGGTGACTGTGGCAGATAATGTTTTCTTAGGACAGACAGTACTTTGACTACAGCTGGTGTAACATACATTTAGCTATCTAATAAACAGATTAAGGCAAGAATTAAGGTTTTCAATAACTTGTTAAAAAGGCAGCATTATATATTTAAGAAGGCAGGAGTGATATATTTCCTCCTTTTAAAAAGATGTATCATTATAACCAAGGATGTGACTATAACAACTTTGTTTCGGATTTTGTTCACTCGGTTAAGTGGTATTTTGCTACGGGTTCGGTTGTGATAAGGCCTGGGTTATCTTGTTACCATCAGTAGCTGTTCAGCAGCATATACACAATGAGCACACTGGTCACAGTTCACCTCACATGCCTACATCGCAAAATTTGTCATCTTGAACTCAGAGAATTTCATGCTTAGGGATTCTGCTTTGAGAAATGTCTAATTTTTGAAAACACTTCACATTACATTTGTCATCTAATGCTTAATCAGAAAGCTGCATCCCTGAAACATTATCCCTTACCTATAATTTGAAACACTTCCCCCCCAAAACACTAAAAATCCTTAAAATAGCTACTTAGCAGCACTGACACAGCAGAGCACATTGTTCTTTCATCCCCCATTTGCACTTTTGCAGACTAATACATAATGCTACAATCTAACACAACAGTATGCCAACGACATACACACACAAACTGTCCCCAAACATGCTTTAAATTTAATTTAAATTGTTCAATTTCCATCAGCAAAGTTAGGGGGTTTTTTTGTTAGTTTTTTTTCCTCCTATTTGCTTTTTGTTGGTTTCCTACCCATGACATAAAGCAACTTTTCTCAGACATCTTCATAAACTTTTTTTAATATTTTGTTACCTCTATCTAATATCATCAATATTCAATATTCTACCTCTGTCAATCAATTAAAAAAAATCTACTATACTCTCCATTCCTTACCCAGACCTGGTATTGTTATTACCCATTTATCCATAGTCACTTTTGCTCCTGCATCTCCTGCATACATCTGCCCAGTGACCATTACAGGCAAAGACCACTAGGCATTGAGTGAGCAAAGGATTAGACCGGCTACGTTAATCCTCATTTAGTACAACAGACATACTGCTCCAAGTTTTAAAAAGAAAATAAACTAGAGGAGTTTCTTCCATATTCCCTCTAACTAAACAGTATAGTCACCATATCAGCTCACATCTCTACTTTTGATCCAAAAACACTGTAAGTGGACAGCAAATAACTCTTAATTAGTATAGCAAGTGACATCCTTGAACAAGAGACATCTAAAAGACTCACACAGAAGATGCATTACATTGTTAAATGTGTACTTAAAACCAGCACTCAGTCTCCCCCATGGAGTTCAATAAGCAGAGCAATTTCTCACTGCCTGTGCATTAAAAGCTGAGGCAAGAGAAAAAGTCTCCGTCACATCTACAAACAAAAACTGTTTGTGCATACATTGGCCTTTCAGATGTATGTGGTCTTCCACTTGGTCACTTCAGAGCAGATGTTTAATTGGGATGAAGTGATTTTAAGCATCTGTAGCCAACATCTGAGAAGCTGGATGAAGACCATGCAGACCCTTCAGCAAATTAAAAGGTTATGCAATTATGTCACTTCCTAGTACGTGTATTTAGGACATTAAAAAAATAAACAAACCAGAAGTTTCAATAGGGAACTTTCAAAATCCATCCTCTCCTCTCATTTACCTTTCTCTGCCTTAAAAAAATATCTCTACTGTAGGAAATTAAAAGTCTATTAACTGAGTAACCAAAGTTTGACCAACAAGAGATACTGCATTCTCTGAAGGGAAAAAACAAGGAATAAACCCCAACTGAGTATCAAGCATTTAATCCCTCAGGGAAACAAAGCAAACAGAGTAAATATTTCGAAGGTGAAACATTACTCAGTTCTAGTCCGTCTCAGGTGTACTGGCAATAATGCAGGTTCAGCAAATACACCTGCACTGTCTACAACAGCAAAAATCTTTCACTGAAAGAGGCAGGGCAGTCTCTCCAGAATCTGAATGTCCAACTTGCAACAGCATTGCTGGTGGAACCTGAGCAACTGGCTGCCTCCTGATTTCTAATTACATCTTCCACAAGTCAGGTTCTCTGCTTCACAGAAGAGCCTAGATGAAAAAGAACATTCAGCTAAAGTTTTCTTATTTGGGTAGATGATACAGTGGGAGAAAATGAAGTGGTGAAATTGATCAGTTCCCATGAATGTGAGTGGAAATGGCCATGAGATTCGGTTTCAGCAATCATTCAGCACAACTTCCATTTTTCAAAACTGCTTTGCTTAAAATATAGCATCATCTACAGAAATCAGAGAGTTTAACTAAATTTCTGCAATCCTAATTTAAAACCTCAAACCTTAACAAATTTGAGAGCACCTTTAAATAAGAATACAATTTCAGCTTGGTTTTGCTACCTTCCCTTTTAGAAGTCATTTATTACTTTACTGTACATAGGTAGTATTCTATCTCAACTAGAATGTGAAAGTCAGGATTTTTTGCATTATCAAGTATGTAAAAATAAATGCTGCTCTGCTGGGAAGATTGCTGATGGAAAACTCTAAATTTAATTAGGATCAAGACTACAAAATGGTAATGGCTCAGCTCACACAGTTTATACAACACGAGGAAAATCCCAAAGTTTCACAAAAATTATGTGACTAATAAGTATTTCTCTAAGTACACAAAATCAATCTCTAAAAATCTTCCTCAAGGGGATGCCAAACTTCTCTGCAAGCAGAGAACTGCTATGTAAAAATCTATGCTAGATAAAAATCACTGTAAGTAGCACTAGTAAACCGCTGGTACTTAGGAATATCAAAAGAACTTGTCATAATTTTCAGCCTATAAAACTGCCAGAGTGGCTCCATGGCAGAAGCAAAAGACCTGGAAAAGGCCAGTATGGAGTGTTCTGCATTCCCACATTCACTCATGCAGCTGACATGTTTTGGCTTGATACTAAAAATCATTCTTTGATTTTAGACACAGACTCTGGCTGTATGGGGTGGAGGGGTGGGGGGAGAGGAGAAAGCATTTTATAACATGCAGTGTTTTCAAGTCCCCTGGTCTTAAGCCTTCCACAATCTATTCCTCTGGAACAGCAAGGAAAACACACCTGACAGCTTTATGAGAGTTTTCTGGACCACAAGATTGTCTGGAAATGTCTGTGTACAAATCAATGTATAAAAATCACCAAACTTGCACACCCTGAGCATCAAAACACATACCATTTCAAAGTACTGCGGTGTCTATTCCACAAGTACTAGAACTGGAACCTGGGTTTCTCCTCCACAGAACAAATCCTAACATAAGCAGCAACGTTTTCAAGAAAAAAATATTGTTAAACACTATAGAAAACTTCAGTTTTTTGTCCTGCATGAAAATGATGCGTTACCTCAGTTTGTTGCACGTATTTTTTATTAAAAAAATGTAAATTAACTAATTGCTATTAACGAGCAGCCAAAGAGAGAGAAACAAGCACGTTCTCTCATCTCAGATGAGTTATGAGGGCCCACTCAAATCTGACTCAGGTACTAATATAGTTGTTTCAAGAAACAAAATAGCAAAATATTCAAGTTTTGGCAGCTTTTAAACCATCTGTTCTACACTATTTTAATCACTTCTGCTCAGTACAGAGATTATGAGTTTCAGTTAATTTGTGATGGAAAAACAAAGAATGCTGCATTTTTTTGAGCACATGGGGGGAAACCCAGAATCCTCCCAACTACTCTGAAACTGGGGTATATGAAGAAAGCAAAAGGCTTACTGCTTACAAGCTCGAGCATGATAAAACAACCCTCCCCCTCCAAGAGGGATTCCTCTTGTGCTTTGAAGCAAACAAAAATTGGAATGTGCCACACTGACCTGGAAAAGAGGGGATGTGGAGAAGGATCTCCTATTAGCCACTTTATTATGGCAAGACAACTAGTATAATTCTTTCCAATGGAAGAACCCAAAAGTTCCCATTGCTATTTGTTGTGGGAAATTGCTTATTAATGCAAAGAATGTGTTTTCGTCAGCTCAAAAGTTACAGACTTACAATGACTTCCTTGTAACACTAAAAGATCAGTAGGGAAGAAGCAGTAGGTGGGTTGGCAGGGATGAGCACAATGATTTCTTGTCTCTTCTCTCCAATCCCGAAAGAAGAGAAAACAGTTCTCCAAGATGACAAGCAAACACAAAAGTTTGGTCCTACAGTTAACTTGAATAGATTTTCAGCTGAAAGTGTCCCCTGTGCAGGTGATTGGTGGATAACACAAGCACTTGTGCTTACCTGCCTGAACTATACGAATTACCATTCCTCTCTACCATTTGCATCTTCCCCAAGGAACTGTATTGTTACAGTGTCTGCTTCCACTGTGTCATCAGTTCAAAGGGGATCTGACACAGCTCTTTGTACTCAGTTGAAATGGTGTTCCAGTTCTTTCCCAGGGCACTGAAGGGAAATAAGTCTCCCCCAACAACAAAAGCTAAAGTGGGCTTCTTTAAAACACTGAAAGACTTACCAAGACCTTGAATGATTTAGTCTATGATTTGAATAAGATATAGGTAGTCAAACAGATTGAGTAAGAGGGAACTTGAACTCCACCTAATCATGTCAGCTTGCTCAGGCTGAATGTCCCACTGAACGAGTTTTTAATGTTGTAAAGATTAATTCCCAGAATATCCATGAACAGTAATTCCCATATGTTGTCATTTAATACTGATACCAAATGAGCAACTCAACTACATGAAGGTCAGTATGAATTTGGCTAAACAGGATTGGTACATTCATTTGCATGGCCTTAAATGACTGACAGTGTTGATTGGAAAGTAAATTAATGAATTATGTAATTTTTATGTTCCTTACCATTTTTCAACCCGTCCACTGTAAATTCACACTTAGTGGCTTTTACAGTCATCAAAACTAGCAGGAAATCGAACGTATTCATAAAAATGCTTGATTTCCACAAACGAGACAAAGCATGCACAAAAATAAACATAAAATTAAGAATTCACCTAGAATGTAAAAGACATACAAAGAATTTATTATGTTTTAAAATACACCCATATGCTTGCAAGACCATAATAACTCTTAACTGTGAAAATCAAGGAGACAGAAAAGATCCCCTGGTTTATACAGATTTGTGCAGCCGCTTTCCATTGCTGAGGGCTCTACTAAGTGAATTAATCATCTCTGATCTCAGCAGATTCGGATTAAGCTGCAGGTTTCCAAAGGAAACATTTTCTGTACTACAACAAATCAAAACACAGTGAGGTAGTTTCTTTCCTCTTTTTTCACCCCATTTTCCCAATTTAGGGGCTTTAGCATTCCATCTGGCATATCCAGCTACTAAAAACCTGTAACAATCCAGATCTGAGTGAATATCATACACCCATAGAGGGTGCCGGTCTGAACCAGATAGGGATTGTAGTGATCTATTTTTAGGACAGAAATGTCACAGTCAATAGTGAGGCACATATCCTGCTTCACTCTGCCCTGGAGGTAACAGCTTTAAAGGTCAGAAAGCAATGCTTTCTGGAGATACTCCACTGCAGCTTCTCTAAAAAGAATGTGCGATTAGCGTTTTGAATGAGAAAGTTACCTACCGACAGCAGTAAAACTTCAAACTGCACACACCCTGCATGCATGTGCACTTTGGACAGTTGTTTCCCACTTATGACAGGAGATTTGCATAGTTTCTTAGAGTTCATGGGATGCCTCATGCTCTTGCTCTCTGCAATGCAAGTATCAAAGACAGATTGTACCACTTACTCTTAACTGTCCCCTAACAGCTGCCCAGAAAAACAGACATTATAAGGAATGCAGCAGGGGAAACGCTCCTCAAAGAACTCTCTAGTGACTGGCAAATGACTATAAATTATTGCTTTTATACAATCTCAAATGATACTATTTACTATTAATAATATTTATTAATTATATTATTGATACATTGATATTTGAGATACTTCCAAACAAATATTTCAAAGCCTTCATGTAAACAAGAGATTGCATGATGTCTGTAACAGCCACCTGCTATCCCTCTGAAGCACCAAGGGCAACTGAGAATGGCAATCCAGATGGATGGCGGTGAAGAAGAGACAAGTCTTTAGTGAAGCCCCAGTTGTAACTCAAGACCTCCAGTAACATGATCTAATCATAACCAAATCTTCCCATTTAGGTGATTTAATTACATGTTCTACTGTAACCTGTTATCTGCTTAGACAACTTCTATGTATAAAATGACTGTGTCCCTACTTAGATCAAAGGTTTGTTATCATCATGAGTATTTCAGATACAGTTTGACAATTTAATCCTTCTTGACATGCAAAACACGGAGGTGTGAGGGAAAAACCTAAGAAAACTGGTAAATGAATATGCTGGTTTAAAATAATTAAATTTTCGTCTTACGCAGATACATGGGTTGAAGTCAAGGAATGCTCTACATAAAAAATGGTCCAAACAATCCACCATTCAGCCTTGAGATTTCCTTCTGCTTTGCTGGCTGAGATGATGTCCCACAACAGATAATTTATATGCCATTAATGAGAAAGCTGCTTGCCTGCTAGGCTGCTCTCTTCCTCTACCTCCACGCACAAAACTTCAGCAGGTGCCGGAGCTGAAGAGGTTATACTCTTGAGCTGTGGCAGGATGACAAGCTACTAGGGGAGAAAGAAGGATAATGTGGGAGATACCCAACAGGGGAAAGCTGATGCTTTGTCACCGACAGTAACCCAGCTTTATCATTAAGAACAGTCCCTCATTTACTGTTCCAACAGCTGCTCCCTCTCTCCTTCCTTTACCTCACCAAGCAAAACATGCCAAGCAAGACTGAAGCTCTGACTTGACTTAAGCCACCTGTTGGCCCATGCTACTCTGAATTGTGAATATAGCTGCTAACTGGCATGAAATACATTGTACAATACAGACAAATATTGACCAAAGTGTCACTCATTCTCCACCAAGGCTACCTGCATGGTTAATGGAGCCCTTTTCCAAATGCAAGCACTTTCAGTCACTACTGGCAAAACTGATGCAAAAGTCACCAGGAAGGAAGGTGATTTTAAATTTGTTTGTTTGTTTTTTTAACACAAAGATATGAATCCACAAATGAATACATGTCATTTTCTGGTATCTAAATAAACATAAATTTAAAGCTTTAGACTCATGCAATTACCAGATAATAGTGATTAGCAGACAATGTACACATGAACAAAATGTAGAATACCTTTTAAAACACAAGTCTAGATTTATTTAGCTCTCTTACCTGCTTTTCTTTTTTCTTTTTATTCCTGTTGGTAACTTCATTAGCTTCCTTTGCAGACCTTAAGTCCCCATGGCTTCAGTTTTACCAAGTGGAAGAAATCTGATCTTTTGCAGTGCATCTTCCTGATTAATCCCTTGCTATTACATCAGGGCAACTCTACTGTGTTACTTAGGCAGGGAACATAGTTAAAAGATCACAACCAACCCCAACTCATTTACAAAATGTGGCTGAAATTCCCATGTGTGTTTCTGTGTGAGAAGTATTGTGTTGCCCTTCATACTCCTACAGGGGAAAAATCTTACTAGGCCAACAAGTAATAGGTTATTTACTTATGACATCATAAACTAAGACAGGAAGCGAAAGGAATCGGAGTTGCTCCTGTATCACACACACTCTTTAAACACTTCTGTCTACATGCTTCCTTCATTTCTGGTTTCGTTATGAAAATGAGTTATTGATTTGTCTTTCAGAGACTGGACAGATTCATTTTGTATAAGTGGCATCAGAAAAAACAAAGCTGAAAAGATCATTGTGCTGGACATAGTCCTGCACAGCACACTGCATGGAGGAAAGATGACTTAAATACTAGAGACCCAACTGTCACGTTTGAGGTATTGTTAGCAAACACTCTAAGAAACTTTAACATATTGACACATGCCTTAACCCCTGGGACTCATATAAAATGCCAGCAGGCAGACCTCAAAAGAACTGACGGTGGAAAGGGGGAATTTAAACTTCTTCCCATCCACAAAAATCATGCTTTGGACCAGCAACGCTGCCCTGTTATTTGTTGGTTCAAAAATACTGATTCAGCAAAGAATTTAAGCATGTGCCTAAAATTAAGCAGTTTAATTAACTTTGACGTCAGTGAGCCTACTTCTGTGCTTATAATTAGATATGTGCTTGCTGAAGCAGAGCCCATCTGAATAGAATCTCGTTGATTTTAATTTGGCCCTTTGTCTTTGCCCCTCATTTATTCTTTGCAGTGACTGAAGGATTAGTGCTAAGGTTCTGGTTCAGGAATGCACTTAAACAACTCATCTTCACTCACAACATGCAAAAAGAAGCTAAACATGTCTCCAAAGATAAGCATAGACCTCACTGCTTTCCTGAATATTGACAGTGTCACGATTGAAGAACGTGTGGTGGTCCAGTTTTTATTTTTCTAAGTCAGATTTTTTTTTTTACAAGATAAAAATTTTTTCCACTTATATAAATAAAGAGCTAAAAGTTGTGTTCCACATACTATAAATGAATATTTACAACTGATCAGCTGCTTCTTAGAGAATAAATTTATGTAGGAATTCTTTTTCCATGTTGTTAGCTCTTGCAGTGTGAAGCAGCCTGCTGAAAAAGTCTTACTTGTTCCTTTGAATGATGGCTTCTAGGTCCCAATATTTGGGATATTTTAATATCACATAAAAACAAGTACAACATAATAAAGCATTAAATAATTTATACAAATCCAACACAAGCCAACCAGCCAACCAACAAAACCCACTCTATATTAAACCAACCAACAACAACAAAAAAACCCCCACCAAAACCAAACCAACAACCACCAAAAACTGCATGAAGAACTCAGGGACATGAACACCGCTCAACCAGACAACAGAAATAACAGTTCTAAGTCCCAGGGGTCAAAAGACAGCTAGGTGCCTCCACAACACACACGCTAAAGCAAAACAGCAAGATCAAAGCTTTGACTCCTGCCAGGCTGCTCTGCTAAACACCTCCAGAAGAAAAGCTGAGGTCTTTTAACATGCCCATGAACTGTGTTCAGCACACAGACAGCATCTTGAACAAGACTTTTAACTCAGATACTTCAGCCCATTCTTCTGTGTTTATGGCCTTTGAAAACCTGGCATACATGACAGCCATTATTAATTGCAGGCATTTTACAATTAAAGGTAGATTTAGAAGGATACAGCAGTGCAGAGGGAAAAGGAAAATAGAAGGAAAACCAATGAAAAACACTGCAGAAAGAGTTACTCAAGCAAAGAACCCCGAAGAGTACTTCTTCTGAAGACACTCTGCTTCTATCACAATACTTATCTTCAGAGCTCACTGCGGGGTTCCCTGATCCTCTGTCCCACAGCACAGGGTGGGACAACTGAGCTGCACTGGGATGCACCACCAACAGAACCCGTCAGGTGCTGAGCAACTGGAACCATGAAGGATTTGTTAGGCAGTTTGCATAACTGCACTGCTAATGGCACAGCTAAAATACGAACAGGTCTTTGAAAAATACCCACCTGAAGTCCCACTGATTTAATGATTTTTCAGAAACCCTACTTACAACTGTTGATACAGCAAAATCAACAGCCCTTCATTTTCTCAAAAACTGTTGACACATACCTAATACTTTGCTGTCAGAAGAGCACTGGAAGAAAGTCTAAAAAGGTCTAGCCTCAGATTACACTGACAAGAAAGCTGATGATATAAAGAAATCAACTATCCAACTACTTCATCAGTGTATTTGGAGACACAGGAATAAAATAAGAGCATACCAGTTGGGTTATAAAAGCAATATGCTCTAAGTCACAACTATTAGTTCTTTTAAAACCTACTACCAATTCTTTTAAAGCCATTTAGTTCGTTACAATAGGTTGACATATTCGGTTGAAGGAGATGTAGGAAAAAAACCATCTAGCTAATAATTTTAGGTTTGGGGCTAATATTTGCTTATTAACTTGCACATGCCATAAAGATAACCACACTATTACCTGCAGATATCATAAAATTTCATTATCCCATTCCCATTACTTTGGATTTTGCATTACTCTATGATTGGGTTTCCCTGGACACACCAAGATTTTTTCATCCTAAAATTTCTAATTTTATCCTAAGATTCAGCCTCTCCCACAGTAACTCATTTGTCTAGAATTTGCCAGGTCTGCATGCAGAACAGGCATTCACTGTCCATTTCCTCTGCTCCCACACTGTGACCTCTCCCTTCTTTGCTCTGTATCTTTTTGCTGCATCAGTAAAAGGAACAAAGCTATTTTAACTCTGTCATCTCTACTCTTCTACTGCTTAAAAAAACACGTACAAACAGCTGCCAAAAGAATGGGCATTTTTTACAGGGCAGGACAGATGATGTTTGGTCTGGACCCACTGAAAGCATTGAACCTACAGTTTCTCGCCATTCTGTGCCAACAGCAATCAAGGCTTTCTCTCCAGGGAAGGGAAGGCTTAGAGTTCATCATGAACAAATAATGTTTTTAAACATGGAACCTGAAAAAGTAATTCTAACATTTCTATGGAAGACAACTATATCTCCATATATGAGCTTTCTCAGGCATAGTTTTATTTTCTTCAATCTCTCTGCGACCTACTTTATAGCTTTACTGACCTCATGATAAATAGAGTTTTGGACAGAGAGATGAAAGCCAGACAAAAACATCACCTGTGCAAATAAATCCAACAATAGAACAATGATCCTGTATAGATTTTTTTTTCATCTTCGTAGACTAAATGGCACCTGCAAAATAAACAGTTTCTTTTCATGGGGCAACGTATGTAATTAATATCTGACTATTCCAAGTTTCCAGTATGTTTTCAAACTGCAGTCCACATATATTTTCTTCACCTGTATGTTCACATTCCTTCCAGATCCTTGGTTTAGTTTTGTTTTCTTCTTTCCTCTGCAAAACTCCCCTCCAGAATGATTTGTACCACACAAAGACTGTCAGCCATTCACGTGCTAGCTGTTTGAAGACAATCCTTAGAGCTTATCATCATTCTACAAAGTTTATCCGACTGACTAGTTTAAGATTTAATGAAATGTGGGGCAAATACACTTCCCTCCTCCTCAGAGTTGGAGATGGTGGCTCTTTCTCTCAACTACAGAAATCTGGCAGTCTGTAGTGCTGACTTAACCAAAGGGACTGTGCCAAGGCAGACATGGCAGTTAGGATTTCCCCTCTGTTTTTCTAACACTACCTTCAAAGTTTGCTACATGACACACTGCAACCAAAAAAAAAATGCTGAAATGTCACTGTATACTTAGCTGTTCTAAAGGGAAGCTCAAAATCACATTGCTGTCCCTTCCCAAGGACCGGGGTCTGTTTGAAACCTAGCTTCTAGTAAGAGTTTTACAGGAAGACTGGCAGCTGAACTCTGCTCAGCTAACCCCTTTGCCCTGACACATGGTTTGGGTTCTCATAGCACCAATAAACTCACTAACTTTGAATTTTGGCATGCATCATATATAGCCTCACAGTACCTTTGGTAATAGATTACCAAAGGATCCCCATAGAGCCTCCAGTAGTGATTTGATGATCCACCAGCTTTGTGTCACCGGCTTGAGCACTTTTCTCTCAGATATTACTTTTGTTTCTTGTCATAGCTTTCTGCCTCTTTTGAGGCACTGAATAATTCTGCATGGGGGCCAAACCTGCTTACACAAAACAAGCCACACAACACTTCTTTCCACCCTTCTATTAAGATTCTCTAATCACTCCCCAGATCCTATGCCAAGCACACAGCTTCACACAAATGAGCTGATGTAACTGAGTGGCTCAGAGACAGGAGCTCCTGGAAGGACAACTGTCATACTGTCCTACCACTGCCCTGGAGGAGGAGCTTCTGCCTTCTTTCTCTACCACTGCAAGTTGGGAGCAGTAACGGGTTGCAATGAATCAAATGAATACAGAATTTGCTCCAGCCAAAGACTTTGTCATTACATATTAACTTTTCCACGCACTGCAAGAAGAAAAAAGTATCTCTGTCTTTTGGAATAACATTTTTTTTCTTTCTTCCATTCTGACAGCTGTTAGACCAAAATGTCAGTCTAGCCTTTCTCTAGCTCACAATGATACTCATTCTAGGTACTGAATGGATATTTCATCAAATTGAGTAAAATTTTAAATTAGAATTTAAAACCGATTTGCTGTACTGTAAGAGATGCTAAATGTTATATCAGATCAGAGAAAGCAGGTTTACACAATTCTGGCTCTAACAAAAATCTACCTCAAGTCTCGCTTTTGCTCTCAAGATAGCACAATGTTGACACAACTCCAGTACCTTGTTGGTTTTGCTTTTATCAAGGTACAGTTACTGTAGCTACTGCTAATGATTTCAAGCACATTTGGCTGTAATACTAGAAGATGTCCAAACCAAAATCCCCTTAACTGTTTACAACAGTATCTGGCTTTTTGAGGACCACTAGGTCCACTCCAACATTCTTACTGGGAAACAGCAACTATTCATAACTTTCCAACAATTAACATCTCCCAGTCTCATTTCAGACCAGTACTGTGTCATTTTTCACACTGAGAAGCTAGAAGTCTCTCTTGTTCTTTGCCTTCATTGAAATTGTATCTGTAGTAAATTAGTAAATACACTAAATAACTTTTTTTTTCCTCTATCATGGAAAGACAGTGTCTTCTGAAGTGCAAAAGACTAATGTCTTTTAGGCTTGACCAGGCAATCACAGGGGAAAGTATCACACACGAAACAAATATCCTGCTTTGTATGCTGATGATCAGTGTTCAGTTTATCTCCTCAGGAGCAGCCCCTGCTCAGCCTTCTATTATTGAGTTCAAAGCCAAGTCAGTAATACTTATCTACTAAAATGTTTAAATTCATGTTTCCTGTGAGAACTTTCTTTAGAAGATGCACATTTTAAACCAGCCTGTGAACCTCAAACTAGAGTCTGGTGTTTGTGTCTGCAGGTTTGAATCTACAGAGCCCTTAAGCAGGGCTTTAGGAAACAACAGCATAGGTAGGCAGGATTTAAAAATCTGTGACTTTTTTAATTCATTAAAATTAGGAGCCCCAAGCACACTTTAAGTGCAGGCACATCTCAAAAAAATAAGGAATATCTTGAAGGAGGCTGAATTAACAATGAGTTTGATCGCGTATTTCATAGAAGTTAACTTTCTGCATGAAATGCTACTACTTTAAGTTTTGCTGAGAGCGAATCTTTGAAGTTGGGCAGACACTCAGTGCATACAAAATACAAACATTGGTTCTTTGTAAGAGTGCACATAAGAAATACATATTCACACCAAAAAAACCAGAGGTACAACCAAGACGCCTACTAGACAGACAGGTAAGAGTCAAAGAGATTTGCTTAGGACTGCACAGTATTCAGGCATCTCAACACTTGATAATCTTTTTCTTCCAGCACATTAGGAAATCTTACCTGGGAGCTTCAGTCCTAACAACTGCATCTATGGAGACATCTTACAGGAGCACAGATAGAGTCACCATCATAAGGTCTGTGTTTTGGACTTAACTCCAGGCTTTCCTAAAGGCCTGGTTTAAGTCATAGAAATGAGATCCAAATCAACTTAAGTTTTAAGTTAGATTCACACCTTTTGGAGTTTATTATCATTAAGCTACTAAACTTTGTTACTTCCTTTTATTGTTGTTGTGAGTGAGATCTTATTTCTTTAATTTATTCCTCAAGTCACATGTTACTGATAACTGTTACAAAGCATGATTTAGCATATATAAAAGCATCAGGAATAAATGAAGTCTGGATTTATTAGGTTTTTCATAAGTGTCTCGCAACGAGACAAATACTGTTGCAGTTTTCATCAAACTACCAAAAAAAAAAAAAAGAAAAAAAGGAGTTATTTACGTTGGTATCTAGAAAACCTGTAGATTTGATGGTTTTCTTCAGATGTGTTACTGAAACTGAAGTAAATTGAGACAAAACTAATCCATAAAATGGAAACAATCCAGAAGCCTTATCAAACATGAACATACTTCTACTGAACTTCTCTGAAACACAGCACATGTTATAGGGAACAATACTGCATTTATTTTGGGAACATAAGACGTAACAGCTCTCTCCAAATCCATTTTCTTTTATTGTGAGGTCTTTCTCCTTGAATCCCCTCTTATGAAAGGCACAAAGAATAATACAAATTAGAACCATCTACAATGATGAATCCTTATGATTCTTTGATTATTCTTTAACTGATATTTAGATAAATGGATTGCATCACGTAGCACTTATGTAAATACCTTTCTCTCAGTACACTTTAACAGGTGTACTTTAACATCAGCTGTTAGAAAAGATGAAACACAAACATTTCTTCAAAATGACTTCTTAGTATAGAAATCTCACTTTTTAAAGAGGAATACTCCATATAACAACTCATGTACTAAGCAGTGTGTTTGTGTCACAGAGTTTCGTGTCAAGATTATTCAGAGCAAGAATTTTTCTTAACAGGCTGACTACATGCTGCAAACAAGCCTGCAGGAATTAGGAACAGATCTGAAATTTTGAGCAGTGGAATCTCAATTGTATTTAGGAAGTGAACTTGCTGTCCTGGAGCTAGATCTGACCTGTTTGCACAGTTCACACTTTCGTCATTCAGCCCTCCAGCAGCAAAAAAGCTACCAATCCCCATGGAAGTTGCTGTGTTACTGTTCTCACAGCTGGACTCCTCGTGAACTTCTCTGAATGCCTCCAAGATACACAGGCTGCTAAGAGAGCACCAGCAGTGAGGTACATTTGGATGCACTGCAGCTCAGAAGGGAACAGGTTCAGGACTGATTGCTGTAAACTGAAAAAAAGGTAACTTGTAAAGGGCAAACGCCATTCTAAGAGTTTGCTTTCTTCTCTCCTATGAATATATGTATGTTTTCACAACTGCCTCCCCTTTTGCTTTTCATTTGTGACTTATCTCTTGTCCAGAGGGACAGATAAGTGACTCAAAACAACAACAGAAAATAAAACATCAACATTCACACAGACATCAAGTTTTAAGCTGTCTCTGCTACTAAATTTTCAGTTGCTCTCAACACATAGGGGATCCCTGAAGCAGAAGACAGAGAACACTGATAGAGATCAACAGAAATCTTCTCTGCAGAATGGCAGTTCTAGTCCAAGTGTGTGTTGAGCACTTTAGGAAAAGATTCTTCCCAGGAATTTCATGATGAGCTAATGCACTATACATTCAAATCCACAACAAAGCAAGCGTTCAGGTAAGTACCAGTATCGCAAAAATCCAAGGTACAGACTAAGAAAACAGCAGAGCAGCTTGTTGCTATAGCTGAGTGCAATTTTCCTAAGTGCTACAGTAAAGGTATTAGTCCAAAACTGTTCCAACCTGGCAACAGTTTTACTGCGCCATCTCTCAAAGTCAGAACTGGTACCATGGTAACAAGGACCAGTCAAATGTCAAAAAGAACAGGCCAGATACTCCACCTGGTATTTGACCGGACAGAATAAAGAAGCAGCAGCTCAGCCATGCAATGGCCCTTATAAACACAGGTGTTCAATGCACAGCAGAACAGTGAATGCCAAAAAGGAAGGGAATTTCCATTCTAGCAAAATAATACCTATCTACATCAATATGTCATGAGGTCCTCAAACTCACAATACTGATGAAGAGGATTTGCCAAGCTGAGGATAGTGTAAGTCTGACACAAGTATGATAATGTTTCCCATGAGTAGAAGGCAGACCAAATGTATCAGGAGCAGACATCTCGGAGGGAATAGGAACAGCTCAAAACAGGTAAGGCCTAGTGGGAAAAGCATCTCATTCTGTGGGCACTTCAGATGCTTCATCTCAAGACGTTTGAGAGCTGACTACTGACATGTCTGCCATATGCCAAGCCAGCCTGAGAGGCTCACGATACAGGATACAATTTTTCAGACTGCAGGTCTTTTAGACTTTTGTTCTGAGTAAACTCATGCATGAGACAAATGGGCAAAGTCTACGGTGCTTTTTCTGCAGACAGTGTAAATGTGGCTGTCACATAGTATAGATATGAACTAATGCTGCTTACCACTAAGTAGCACTACTGACTGTGCTTCCCTTTGGTCAAGGGAAGTTGCCAACTTCATTAACTGAAAACAATGAAACTAAGCTCATAATCTAAACAAATTAAGAATTAATTACTCATTTATTTGTAGTATCCATACTATAAATCTTTAGGAAAGAAAGATTTAGTTGCAACAAAGGTTAATCTTGCCAATATATGTTCCAGAACAGAATGATTTTATCTGTATGACAGCAAACCATAAGTGCCCAGCTGAAATCATGGCTCCACTGCACTGGATATCTACCTACAGGGGAAAAGGTAGTTTCTGTACTGCATGATACTGAATTTAATTAAACCAGATAAATAAAAGTGAGATGGAAGGTGTATTATTAACCTTGCTTCAAAAATATAAAACTAAAAAACATAGAGCAAAGCAGACAAGGGCACATAGTGAGAATCTGTGCTAACAGCTGTGAAATGAACGCAGAGATCACCTGAAACGCAGTTAGTCTTCATCATCAAAAGCTGTTTCAGAAGGTAACAGCTAAAAGAAAATAATGCCTTTATTTTAATGAGGAGTGTCAAGTGGACAGTTTCAAGATATCAGCTGTAAGTACCAATGAATCAGACATCTTCATGGAAATATAGCAAGAATTTAGGACTATACAGATAAAAGGTTCTTAGCCAGCTTCCAGCTACACCAAGAACCACATTACCCAATTTCGTATACTGACTTTTATCTTTAAAAAGGCAGTTTGACTTTTCCATTTTCCTTTACTCTGTTCCATCCCTCTCCACTGTCACTAACTGAAAATATTTTTCAAATGCAACTGCCCAAATAATTCTGAAATCACCCTTTATTTATTTTATTAAGTTTACACCTGTATGTTTTGTGCCAACACTGTGCTGTAACTTCACAGCTCTTCTTGCTCTAAGTTATTTGTTAGTATTTACACACATTTATAACTCTGCTCAGCTTTAATTTCATGAACAACCCAAGCCAACATTTTCTACTCTGCTCTCATAAAGCTGCTTACTTATTCTTATCAGTAACTTTCCTAAGTACAGATACAGCATTTGTATCTCTTCTGCAGTCATACAAGACCATTTTGACTTGACGGATTTGCTGAAGGTCTTTGGTGTGAAGCACAAGACTGACAGTTCCTGTGCTATTTCTTCCCAAACGCAGGCATGTCGATCATTTGGTCCCTTCAGGCTGGAGGGATGCCATGAGCCCTGGCTGGAGTAATTTCCATTCTGTGCTGGTAATCCTTGTAGCCGTTTGGCTTTGCCTTGTCTCCACAGACAATGTGAGCATTATCAATGGAAATTTAGGCAAAGTGTTAATCTAGTGTTATGGTCCCCCATAACCTAGAGGTATCCTTACTTTCTACCTTTTCTTCATTCACATTGCAGAGTCATTTCTTCTCCTATTTTATATAATTTCTGGACGTTTGATTTGATAATACACCAAAATACTCTCTTTGCCCAATCTATAGTATTGCTTTGAAAATTTATCCTGATCAGGACATACCTTAAGTCTCAATATCTTATCCAGTAATGTTTTAACATCACCATTTACCAGTACCCTCACTACAAATACCTTTCTTAGCCTGGGGTCCAATTTAATCACAGCTTTTGTATCATACTTGCTAAGAACAGCCCTATTATATTACATTTAGAGTACAATGATTAAAGCTAAGGAAATGAACAAAACAATGTAAAATCCTCAAATACCATGAAGCTTTAGTTTATGCTTCATATTAAGTATATTTTTACGCTTCAAGATTATTCAGTAATACTGCTCTTGAAAAGTAAAATCAGATGCACACCGAGCAGAGCCTAAGGGATTGAAAACAAAGCAATATCAAAGAGGGTTGCTATTTCTGCTATCGAACAGACAACACTTAGCTACCCATCCAAGCTATCACAGCTTGTTTGCTGTAGATTCTCAGTGATTGCTGGAGTACCTTTTCCACACAGCTCCTCCCTCAGGCTCCTGCCCCCCTCTCCCTCTTTACAGAGATACTGAACACTGTCCTTTTCTGACAAAGCTCCCTGTATGATCTCATCCTGTCGTCCCCTTGTCTGGCCTCAGCTTGGCCTCCTGACAAAAGCAAAAGTAGAAAAGTAGCTACAAGAGCAATGAACTTCAGTAGCTCAATGAAGTATTTTTTTAAAAACATATTTCAGAACAGAAAATTGTCCCTTTTCTTTCTCTCTTCCTTCCTCTCCTCCTTTTTTTTTTTTTAATAAACACTTTAATCGGTGAACTCGATTGTACTTGAATAGCAGACTTTAAAATAAAGCTACCAAATGATTTAAAATCTTCTACAAGAAGGACAAAAGAAGGAGACATGTTCAGGAAAGGTCCAGGTAGGCACTACTCAGAAAGAAAGACTTCAGGTTTAAGGAATACACAAACACCCATGCACTCACATACTTAGAGCAACTCAGGTTACTGCAGTCTGAAAGCAAATGAGCAGGCAGCTAACCTGCTGGGCCATTCCCTACAGGTGTCACAACAAGGCAAAGGAATTTGCAGTGGAAGGTCTGGGGAGCAGCTGTCACCAAAAGAGACACATATATTTTTAAAGGCTTTGTCATTTGTCTTCAGGGTGGGAAACGCTGTATTCCACCTCCTGCTGAGGCAGCAGCCCAGTTGCAGCAGCATGGGCCAACAGAATACAAGGCAGCAGCTATTATTTCAGGTACAAACACCAAAAAACAGAGACAAAAGACACAGTCATTAAATCATCGTTTCTATTTAAAAACACACATGACAACTTTTTAATACTTTTCATGCTGCATGAGCCTCCCTGCCGGGCATTCTCCAAAACAATTTGTATTAGCTAATTGTTAACTATCTCAAAGGCCAAGTAAAACAAGGCTAAAAAGCACAACATCAAACACTATCTTGGGCAAGACCAAAGGGTCCTAAAGGTGAAAAACTAAGGAAGTGACCACTCCTGGTCTGTTCCCCTGAATTCACCCAGCTGAGGCTGTGATACCTAAAAAGGTTGCTGCCCACTTGGCTCCAGCCTCTCATCTCTCTGCCTCCCCCATGTTTGCCTGTACTCTGATCTGCCATCTGCACCTTCTGTAACCACTCACCAACCTCTTCAACTTAGCAGGGAGCTGCCACCAAAATGGCTTAAACCAGTTGGGATGAAACATTCATCTGCATGAACCACAGGTGTGGGGTTCCCATAGAGCTGAACCAATTTGGCAGCTGGCTGCTCAACCCTCTTTAGCCTCAATCTCCAGCCCTCTTCCATCAGGGATTAGGGAAACCCTCAGGCACTGCCACGGGGACCCTCACTGTCCTGGGGCTCTGCAGACAGACAGCTCAGAGAGCCTGTCAAACAGGAAAGAAGCAGTACCAGCAAAACCTCTTCTGCCAGTATACAGGTCCCTGAGCACACTTAGGGTGGGAATTGCTGGAGAACAGGAGCAAGACCACTGACTGCACCGGTTCAGCTGTCTCTGCAAACCAGCAGACCTGAGGGACATCAGGCTGGGTTGGTCCACCTGCTCCACACAGCAGAGCTGCAAAGCCTGCCAGGCACCACTGCCAGGCTCCTGCAGGCTCCCAGCCTGCAGGACATCAGTCAGCAAGCCTGGTCTTAAGCTGTAAAGGATACTAATAGTGGATGGCTTCTGAAAGGGTTTGGTGCAATTATTTTCCCCAGTGTTCACCTACTCAGATGTGTTTTTTCTCCTTACATTTCAGAATGTCAGACACTAAACAACATGGATTAAAAATGTTTCCAGAGCAATCCCTTTGGCAGCATTAAATTCATACTTAGAGGAATGAATTCAAACCATTGTAATTTCCCCTTAAGCCTAGAGGAAAGGAAAACAAATGCTTATTCATTAAAATTAATGCCATTTGATATCTACATCAGGGGACTTCTGTAGTAAAGTGACTGCAAGAAGTACTGAAGGTGTCTTTTAACAGATGTAGCAAGAAAGAGAATGAGTTACTCAAAACAACCTGTAAGCATCCCTGAAAACAACTTAAGCAAATCACATATGGCAACTTTCAATGATGCACAGTATTTACAAAAAATCCCAAAGGACAGTCTCAACATTTTTACAAAAACTTAATGAGGGAGCAGAGCCACTGCTGCATTAGAAATCAGAAAATGTTAAAGCATCCAGATGTGGAAATTAACTCTTTAAAAAATCCCTATGTTCTGAAAAGACCTCACATTTGTAATTCCATTCTGTCAGTCTTTACAGTTGCCCATTCAATGATGTAGCTCTCATAGATGGCATGTGAATATGACATTCTTAGAGTAGGGGATATATGTAACATTTCACAAAATATGTTATGGTATGCCCCAAAATATGAGCATTTAACACAGACAATAAAAGCATGAAAAACACAGTGTAGATGGGCATGATGAAATCCCTGGAACAACTGGTGAAACAACTGTATACACACTAAAACTAAGGTAGTTATGAAACCAATTTTTGAAGATCATTGAAAATAAATTAGGATTATATGCAACTGGGAAATAGAAAGCAAAGCACAGGACTGAGAAGGGTTTTAGAATGTACTGAAAGAAGAGCATATGATTTACCAGCTTTCCCAGTATTGTATCAATTAACAATGGAAAGAATGAACTCTGTACAGACTGCCGGGGTAATGAGTTGGAAAAAAAAAGCATATATTTCCAAAAATGTAATTACTGGTAGAAATCAAACACTGACACTGAGTTTTTCTAGGACATGGTGATTGATCAGCAGTTTTCAAAACTACACCCTCATGCAAGTCCTAAAGGAAAAGGATTACAGCATGAAAAGGTACAAAGACTCACAATATCACCTACACCAACACACTGATAAAAAGACACGTCAGGAAGAATTTGTAAGATGGAGGAATAGTTATATTGTTTTTAAAAAATTGTAAAGTTTTAATATATCACACAATGCAGTCATAGATGGAAAGCCTGACTTGACAAACTTTAAAAAAAAAAAAAAAAGCAACCAACCAACAACAGATGTGATAGCTAGCTAATGGATAAACTTAAGAGAAATTCAGAAGAAAGGGCAATTGTGCCTGGTCAACTAAATGTTTTATCCTTCTCACAGTTTTTCCAGATGAAAATCAGACAGTTTATTCAACATTTAGTAAGATTAATTATCCCTTCCCATACAAAAAAATAAGTAAGTCCAGTGAATATGCTTTGATGTGAAAACCACTTTTGCACGAGGAACTGCTTAGAACACTTGGGACAAAAGGCAGCCATAACTAAAGATAAAAACTGAAAATGACCATGAAAAGAAACGTTAACACCCAATCAGTTGGCAACAAATCACTGTTTTGGAAGAAGGTAACCTTTCCTGATGTTCTAAAATGGGGACTACATACCAGTTTAGTACTAAGCAGAAAAGTTATCCATGCTCAGACTGGAATGGAACAATTATCTTCCTGTTTTCCAAACCAGTGCACATTATGTTGACATTCATCAGCTAAGAAAAGGAGAACCAGAATTAAATGCTCCAGTTAAAATGAACATGTGAGAAGCAGAAAGACCCTCAAGTGCGTTTTCAACTTTTACTACATAGAGAAGCAATGGCAATACATCATGATCAAATACTGGTACCTGATAGCAGCCCTCTAACAGATTATTGCTGTAAAATACTGGAAAACTGGCTACTTAATACTACACCAATAGCACATTAAAGCTAATGACTGGATGTACAAGAAAACATGGTACTTATTTGCACAGACACATTAAGTCAAGGAATACAAGTTTTGCAATAGATATATCAGGGATTGCAGAATGAATGTGAAAGATACAGAGATTGACACATGACAGAAAGTCAAAGGTTTACCAAGATGGAGGAGTCTAAGTGTGCTCATTTCCACCATGAAATTACGCAACAGCCGTGTTTCTGGAAGCAACATTTCATCCATAAGATCAAACAGTACTAATTGGGGAAAATATGAATTTCCAAAATCATGTCTCCCCAGAAAAGCATGTCACTGAAATGCTAAAAACAACAGCATTATTACCACCAAATATGTGTTTGCTTTTGGTTTTGTTTTTTTGAAAAACACAAGACAGTCACAGGTAGCATTTCTTCAGAATATGACCATCCAAGAATCAATAATACACCAAAAAAAGGCTTTTCCTACCAGCTGATTTTGGAGTGAATTTGTCCCTGTTGGCTGCACATACTGCCAGTAGCCTGTATCCAAGATCCAAGTCAAATCCTTGCTGAGCTGCCACTCGACTAACCACCTGCAGAGGGAAAGAGAGAAAGCTCCATTAAGGGTTACTTGAGATCTTTGCAAAGTTACATTAACCTGCTTGTCAGCACTAATGTTAGACAACTGAATCTCCTGCAAGAGCCACAGTACAAACATGATGTGAGGCACTGCTGTCTAGCAGCTTCCAAAGCAAGCACTGCAAACTGAACACAGGAGTATTCTGGTGATCCAGTTATTTCACCACTTGTCAGAAGAAAGGCCTGGGAGTTCCATGGATGTTGGAGAGACAAAGCCAGAAGAAATAATGCTAGAGAAATGTATATAAAGATTGTTCAGAATACATTTTACTGTACTTGAGACTTGAGGATGAGAAATCCCTCAGTCTCTGTGTTTTACAGCTCCTGGCTCTGTTCTCAAGGGCAGTGCCCAGGTCCTTTAGGTTAAAATATCCGCTCCACACTGATGGGTAGCATTCTTCTATGCTGTGATCAGTGTCCCAGTTGCTGCATTTCAACAATACTGTATTGGGAAGCACATTTACTACAGTTTTAGAATAAATAGGCCTGTGCAAGAAGCATTTGCCAAACACATTAAATTAGGGAAAGACAATTTTGTTGTTGTTGTTGACTGATCTAGAAGAACTAGCAAATCAAAGACTGGAGTTAAGGATGAAAAGCATTCAACTGTTTCTCCAAGCCAGCAACTCAGCTATTGGCCAAGAACGTATCCTGATCAAAATCTGCATAGCACAAACACAATACTACAGTCATTCTGCCAAACGATGCTAAAGTTATACACAGCAGAGCTTTTCTATTGCCTTCCAGTGGCACAGGATGACTTCAGACTCCAAGGCACAGATAAAACAGATTATTCTTAACATTGCCATTACTTCTTTGCATTAAAACAATGGTCAAGGAACTGCACAAGAAACAGAATACCATTTCTTTGTGTGAAACAAAAGAAAGTTCCTATCCTTAACAGTTTACAATACAAGAAAATATCCTTTTCCCACCTCTATCTTAATGTGAAAGCCCCTTTCTTAATTAATGACACTGCAATTATCTGTGTCCAGAACGGGATCCCTGAAAAAAGCCACAGTGTAACAGAGTGAAGAACTAACATATGTGATAATGTACAAACATGCTGAATTTTTTCCAATATCCTCTTTTATTTTTTACAATTAAGAATCAAATTTGTTTATTAAAAAAGAATTAGCATGAATGAAATTCTCAGGTAGGTTTTTTGTTGTTGCCATTGCTCCTATTAGTTCAGAAATTACAGAGTTATAAGACTTTATCAGGTGGGAGTGTACTCTCCATAAATTTAACCCTCCCAACTCAAAACTGAGTTCATAGAAAAGAAATGAAAATTTAGGATACTCAGTACAATAATATAGAACCTTAGAATACACCTACTGTTTTATCTAATTTCTTTATAATTACAACTTTAAGTTTTAGATAGGAAAGTAATAAAAAAAGTAAAAGAAATAATGCAATTAGTTTTGATACACAAAAAAATTATTTCCAACTTGGTAGATCAGCCTTTAATTCTTTAAAGTTCGATTGCTCTTAATATCCTGGCTAAGAGTCTGGGTCCAAACTTGAAAAAATAAGATTAAAAAATCCCAAGACAACAAGCATTCACAAGAAAAAGAATGACATCAGAACAAGACATCTTATGCTTCATGATAAAATTAGCAACAGGACTGAAGGCTGGTGGGCTGCCATGAGATCTGGAAGACACATAACTTGGAAATGTAACTGTTCCCCTTTTCTACTTCCAATATCACTGTATTTCAACCACCAACAAGTAGATATTAGGGGAGGGATGAGTAGAAAGCAGACAAAAAGCTTTTCTAAAAAAAACATCTTGTAAAAGACTCCTGAGAACAATGTCTCATTAATCTGCAAACATTAATTAAACTCCTTTAACCATCATCTACTGTACCATCACAGAGGAACACATTTCAGAGTTCCAATCAGGTCTGTAAAACAATGGAGAAAGGGCCCTCCCATTTTCTGTTCTGGAAAAGCACATAATCACTAAACTATTTATTTTGAAACTAGATAGGAACAAAGGCAGATACACCTGCTCATCAGTGAGCGCACGGACGGTAACGTAGGAAATGCATTGCCTGCTTATATGCTTTTAAAACATGAAGTTACAACTACTGAGCCACTCCCTGGCCAGAGGCCAAATCGCCACTCTCAACTGACATCTTGCTAATTATGGAAAAAATTCTACAAGGTAACTCGGGAACTACAGAGAATTGTAAAAAACCACAAAAGCCAATCTCTGCTTGCAATGTCTTCACTGAAGAGACAGCAAAGCCTTGGTCAGTCTGAGTCCTAACCACAGGCTGAGGCCTTTTACATTCGCACTTCACATCGGTTTCCTTTTCTTAATTTCCCCTGCCAGAAGCACTGCCATGTGACTCAGTGTGGTAGAAAGCAGAGCTCTTGGCTGCCAGGGTGCACAGCCAGGGCTGCCTGCACCATGGCCATGGCATAGCTTGCAAACACCCACCTTGCGGCAGGGGAAGCTGGACCCCAGCAGGCACTGCAAACAGAAGACTAAACATGAGAAAGCAGAAGCTGAACTTGTGAGTGTACTTACTTTTTCATGCAAAGTGTGAGGGAAGACAAATTCATTTTAGTTAAAAAAACCCCAAACAAAATAATAATCTAAATTTGAAAGAAAGTGCTTTCACTAACAAATGAACAAACCCGCCTTCTTCCTCTCAAAAGAACAACAAAACCCACAGATACTTAATAGAAAGCAGACATTTCTAATAAAATTTCCATTTTGCCAAGAGTCATTTACCACCTAATTTTTTCTCCTGTGCACTCTGCAGAAAAAGGCTCTATAAAATGAATTGGTGGAACAGTGCTCAAGAGGGCTTTCTCTGGTCCCCTCTCCCTCAGCCCTTGGCTTTTGCACACCATTCCTCAGTTATCTCCTTGATCAACATGAATAGGGCAGTATACATTTATTTCCAGTTACTTTATAGGTTTAGAAATTTTTGCATTAACTGGATTAAAAGTTTAAAGCCTGTCTTTCAATTGTGACAGCTAACAACTTCCTTTATGTCAAAATTCAAGTCAACAGAACGGATCATATATCCTCCAAAGACCCTGTTTCAGGTTGTCTACAGCTCAAGTCAGACATTGCTCTCAGCACTTGTAAGGCTTTCCTCCGGTGAACTTGTGTGCAAGGGACCTGCTGGCCTTTTAAATAAACACCGAGAATTCTCAGAAACAAGATGACAAATGCGTCATAGGTGCATGATCCAGAAAAGACAAAGAAGTAGCTACAAGACATTTGGTAAGTTTAATATATTCAGGTCAGCAGACCTTGATGAAATTTACCTTAGAGGGCCTCAAAGGAACTAGCCTGGGCAAACCTTGTAACTGCTAATGATTATCTTCAGAAATTCATTCAAGACAGAGACCTTGAAGGCACATCAAATCTCTGGTTTTAAGATGGTAAAAGGTGAATTCAGAAAGTACAGGTATCCAGACAGATACCAAAAAATTATTAAACAAATATTAGGTGAGTAATACAGAACATCATCATGAATCCATCAGCACTGTTTCTTTTTTGACAAGTTAACGATCTTAACTGTAATATGCCTTTTGACACTGCCCTGTACAACACTGCTGTAACAAAGGAACATAGTCCAGAAGACAGTAGTATAAATTTGACTCAGACTATTAATTAATAGTCCTCTGTCAAATCAAAACTTATTCTGGTTACTGGTAATTTCTATGTATTCAGTCCTGATTTGAACAATAAAGCAGAATAAAGTGCAAAACCTCTAAATGGCTTTGCAGGCAGAAAAGTCTGCAAACACTTAAAAGGATAGGACAGGAATTTAAAATAATATTTATAAACTGTAAAAGTAGTCCAAAAACCAGACCAAAGACACAAATGAAATACTACTGATCAAATCCCAAATAGAAAATTAGGAGCAGACATGCATCTGGTCAGTGTACACGTGACTTAGGATAAACACTAGGAAAATGTTCGAGGATCATCAGGCACTGGCATGAGCTACCTATCAATCCCTGAATTCTGGACGGTAAGGGGATTTACAGCAGGCCAGACAGTATCTATATCCCACTCCAGCTTGGAAAAAATGAGTAAACGGCATGCTCCCCCCTTAGGTCTGTCCCAAGCCAAAATTCAGTGATTCCAGATACCTGCTGCTGACTCAGCTCAGTCTGAACTCTGCCCCAGGAATTCTACCAGGTTTGAAACCTCCTGTGATTTTGATCTTACTCAGGTAACAGTGCTGATCAGATGGGATCAAGGCAACACAGTTTTGATAATCCATTAGATGTTATGGCTAAGTGATATGATACCTTTTGCAAACATACTCAGGCTTTCTTAAACTGCAAATTCAAATTGAACACATCAGCAAAAATTCAGACAAAATGCAGCTGGCACCATGTGTTCAACCCTGACTTCATTTTGCAATGCTGTGAGCACGTATCTTAGTTGACCTAAGCATACATAACAGACAATTCCATTGAAAAGTAGTGCATTAAAAAAAACAACAGACATAGTTGCCAGTACCACAATCATAAATTGAGATTATCACCACTTATCACAGTTGAGAGACGTGCTTGGCCAGCCCAAGGTTCAACACTTAATATTTCTCTACGCTATTTACTATAACATTTCAGACATCATCATCATGTCTAGGCTTCGCGAATGAAGATTTGGGAAGATTTCAGACAGTTAGATCTTAGAAAAGCCAGCCTATTTCCTACACACACTTGTAACACCTAGCTTTTATTTAAACTTAGATATGGCACTGATAACTATTTTAAGCTATGCCTTTAAAGGAACACATACCTTATTTGCAAACAAACATTATCATAACACCAACCCTCAATAAGAAAATCTGATCACCCCAAACCTCTGAAATCTTTAACCTGAATAATTCAGATAAACAGCATTCATAAAGGATGCATTACATGAACTGTCTGTGACACAGCTCTGCTTAGTTCCAGATGTCTGAACTCTGAGAGTCATTGACAGTGAGAAGAAAATGACGAGAGTGAGGTTTTAATTACATGAAAAGCAGACACATTTGGCTACCAACATATTTTCTCTTTGTTGAATTTACCTGCAATACCTTTCCCTCCCTTCTCTTTTTCCTTCTTTCTCCTTCTGCACGGCTAAGGAGCTACAACATCGTAAGCTCTGCTCCCTGCTCTGCTTGTCATCATACTACAAAGTACTGGAACAATGTACCTCTCAACCTAACAGGCCTGTTAATCAAGAGAGCGACATGACTGCTTATTTCTAAACTCCCTTCCCATTATGTTGCACTTTCAATGAATCTCTTAACTAGCAGCAGTCAAGAGCACCCCCCCCTGCTGGCATCAGAATGAATTTTACGAATTCAATTTGCTGGTTGCTCAAAACTAAAAATGCCAGCTGATTGCTAGTTCAGACGGCTCCATGTTCAGCCACTTGTGCACACTTGAAATTATCTGAATGCAGTTTGAAGACTACAGCAGAAATTTTGTAATTAGAATTCTGCAATGTAGATGGTAATTTTTCCCCCTCAGTAACACACAAAGATCAGATAAACAGGAAGCAAATTGAAGAATTTTGCAACATGAATAGCGATCTGTCTCAAACAGAAAAAAAGGGTGGGAAAAGGAGGAAGAAATCTGTGATCTGAAGTCCTGATCTGATGAGACTCTTACACTTCAGTTGCAGAAGGGCTGCCTCAACAATACAGACAATCAAAGCAAGTCAGGGAACATATATCATAAAGTAGTTTCTTGCCTCTGATGCTTGAAAACAGACATTAAGTAAGGTTTTGCCAATGTAAGACTTTACACAGCCCTTGTATACTAACTAGGGTTTTCTTTAAATTTATTTCCCACCCCACTAATTAGATAAGGACCATATTTTCAAAATAAACCAGTATGTCTGCCATGTCCTTCTTGACACTTTCCGCAACAGTGACATAAATCATGCAGGAAAAAAGTATCTCCTCCTCCTCTACATCCTCTTCCTCTCCACTGTGTGTCTCTAGCAACCACAAACATCGAAGAGGTCATTATACTCAACCCTCTCCATCCGAAATTGTTCCCAGAGGAAAAGAGGCAGAGATTGAGCTTAATTAAGCCAGATGATCACTGGGGCACTGCAATACTGTTGCCACCTGAGTCCTGGCTCACTTTGAACAATGATTTGGATGAAGCATACAGTGGTCATATGAAGAAAGCGATAAGGGAATTCCAAAAGCATTTTACTTTGGACAGCTGCACATCTCAAACAAACATTTTTTCAAGGCTGCAAAATAGTCCATTGCTTGACTAAAACCAGTAAGGTAAAAGGGCCATGAGGTCATAGGACAACCAGTAATACCAAGCTATTTGGTAGCACTATGAGCTGCTGTGAAGCAGAGTGTTCTGTGCCTGCTGGTTGTACTCTGACGGTACAGTATGCACACAGCCCTGGTGTGCTGTGATGCACTGCAAACACAAAGCTGTGCGCTTGACAGATGCATGGAGAGGATGATGGAAGCAGAATTTCTTCCACGTGAACTTTTTGTTCTGGAAGTCTTGGATACAAAGACTAAATTCAATTATTTCTAGGGCTCTCACTGGCAGCTACAACCTCCCGTTTTCCTGGGTAGAGATATCCTGGACCAACTCTTCCATCTGTAATTACTCATGTTCAGATCCTTTGAAATTCCATTTTTTGGATGTCACATGTTGATTTTTGACTGCATATTTTTGTGCATTAAACAGAGTGAACCCAGGCAGGTGTGAAGTCAATGTAGCAGCAGATACCTTGTGAACATACTAGCACTAGCTCAACCTTATTGCTTTTGCAGTCTGAGGCATCCTGTTGAGGAAGCATCATGCTATTCAAAACCGGCATTCCCGTATTTTTTACATTTTTAGTATAAATACCTTATGCCACTCTTGTATTTGTTTTACTTTTTTAGTATATATACATTTTTAAATCAGTTGTGTTTTCCATAATACATCAGACAAGCAAAAATAGATTTTTATATCACATATACCAAGCAGATAGGGTTTTTTCTTTAAAATGATAAAAAAAAAATCTCAACAGTCTCAATTCCAGGATTTCCCAAAGAGAAATGCAAATCAAAAGATTAGTGGACCATGAATCAGTATCACTAAAACATAAACTTCTAGCAGATACTTCAACCAGTTTATCACAGAAGCTTGTTATTTCAGCAACTCTCATCAGCAGTACAGAGATATAGAAAGAAGTACAAGAAGCACAACAAATTTAGGTGAAATCTGTTACCCTTAGAGTACAACCAGGACTACAGCTTTTTATGTTATTTTTTTAATTTAAAATGAAATATTTATTTCACAAATGCAGGTGAATTTCCCACATTTGATGACTGAGGTAGACCCAACATTTGGAGAGGAAAACCTAGAATATTTAAGATAGTGAGGGCAGGGCTTTTTAAACTGGGGTAGGAAATGCCATCTTTTGGAAGCAAAGACAGACACAGATCCTAACCACAGCGGTCAGAGATCACAACTTTCATCAGAGAAGCTCTGTTACATTCATTGCTTTGACCAGGAGTCAGCTCAGGCAAGCACACTCCACATACCTAAATTGCTCCCACTGTCCAAACCCATTGCAGTGCTGGATTTTAATTTCTTAGACCAAGCCCCTAGGTACAGTTACAGCTCTGCTTCTCTCACCCTTTTATTTCTTTATCGGACACACTGAAGAGCCCTAAAGAATGATAAACTTGGTGCCTTGTAATGCTCAAGCACAGTAAGGGAACAAGGCAGTGCCTTTATCGTCCTTCGCTGAAGATGAGTCTGTAAATCTGTCCATTTTGCTCTCAGCTGTCCCCTCATTTCCACTTCTGCAGCAGCACCAACACAATGTTAGCCAATGCCTTCAGGAAGATCTTTACATGTTAAACTGCTTGACAAGAGCTCACCCATAGGATGAGACTAGAGCAGACCTGCAGAGAGGCAGAAACAGATGGAACAACCTTGTCCAACTGAACGAGGGTTACTTTTTTCAACTGCTCTGTAATAACCGAATCTGTTTCTTTCAGAAGACCATAAGGTAGTACCATATACAGTACATTTTTAGAGAATGACATTCTTAAATTTATCTAGACTATCAGCCTTGCCATAATATAATCTAATGCTAGAATCAGAAATTGTTAACAAAAACACAGCTGTATCTGGTTTGTGGAAAGTGGAGGCTGTTTTAATCAGCTGTCCATAACACTATGCAAGAAGTAATATTACATACCAAACAGCACTATACCCATTGCAATTTCAATAGTTTACAGAATCAATTATTTCAATTATAATTCAGTTTCTATCCTCGACTGTTGCATTTGATTTGAAAATAACTACTGTTGAAAAACAACACCTAGCTTTTCTTGGCCAGTTGGAAGAGATTTTATTGTCCCTGAGGAAGATCATAGTTTGTTTGCATGAGTTCCATAACAGCTGTTTAAAACCTTTCTGTAGCTTGTATCTTGCAAGAAACAAAACAGATTCAAAGCTTACCACTCCATCCTTGACTTTTTATTTATCTGTTGAAATGCGCTTTCTTTATAAACTTTTATTACCCACTCACTTTGGGGATTTCCTGTAATGGGTAAGTACAAAAAGTTAAGCTCTAGAATTAGCATCTGCCAGAACTTTTTGAATATAATGATGATGCATATGCAATCACACACATTTTGGCCAGAGGAGTCACAGCTTTTGGGGCTCAGTTCATGAAAAAAATATTTTCTTTTTATAGCACAAGCCATTGGTTCACCTGTGTACCCTAAAGCTTTTCTCTTTGTCTGTCTACACAGCAAGTTACTGAGAATTACTCCAATTTTATTCACAGGCCTTGACAGCATTAGCATAATTTCTTTATCATAAAGAGAAATTATTTCACCTCTAAAAGAGCAATCATTTAAAGGATCCTATATAACAAACATCAAGTATTTCACTAGTTAAATGAAATTTACATACCTTATTAGATACCTCTCTGGTAAAATTAAGCTGCTGTAACAAATACTGAGTTTGTTCCTGAGATAAGAAAATCATTCCTATTATGCTGCATACAATATCATTGGAGCCCATAGTAGCAAATGTAACTTCAGTAATATGAAGTCATAATAGCCAGTATATATACTGTGCACATACTATTCTAAAAGAGAAAAAACATCACCAAGGAAAAATAAACACTAGACATGTGTTCTTGTTCAACACTTGCTGTCTAGCTAACTCATGAAATTTTGAAGTCATTGAGACTTTGCTAAGTGATGGCATTTAAGAAAACACTCTATAAAAGNTAATTCCATAAATGAAGCTGAAAGCTTTTCTGCTAATGCCCATGCAGAATATTTCCAAGATCAAACTTCTGCATCTATTCAGGGTGTGTAAGATGGACAACAGGAATAAAAACATACAGGTATTATTAAGTGAACTGGACATTACTGACAGTCCCAATACCAAGATGGTGTGTCAGGTCAACAGAACTACTTTCCAGGAAGTACTTCTTAAATTAAAGCACAATTTCAAGACTGCAAGCATATTTTTCTTTTATTAATACATTTAAATCCAATTGGATAATTTTTGCAAAAGACTACAGCTAAGACTTAAATGATGCAAAGAACTGTTATACCAGAGGTACCACCAAATTGGCTATTAATAACACAACAGATCTCTTTTAATGCTTTGTCATTACACTTGATGCATTTAAACTTTGCAGTGTGTGAATGGATGGCTTGCACATTCCTGAGAGAGCTTGTCCTTCCGCTGTCATAACATATTAATATGTTTCAATCTGGATTTGTATGTAGTGTGTTATCTACTTGTAGGACATGATGATTTCATATCCCTTGATGGCTTCAGGACAGTTTCGCATACCACTTTTTCCCTGGTCAGAGTTAACAGAACAAAATGTCATAAAAATCATTAAAAAAAATAATTCTGAATACTACAGAGGGGAAGCCTTCTAACCAAGTACTAATTTTTAGTATTTGCAGAATTTCCAAATGAAGTGCCTTTAGGAACCAACCAATTCAAATGGTGTAGTGATGTTAGAGATTACTTGCTTTAAAACATCTACTCAAAAATTTGAAATTTTTAAGGGAATTTGGTTTTGAAGGTCATTTTAAAGACTGGCAAAATAAAACAATATTCTTGCTTCAGTCTATTCAGTGTTTGAGTAGATTTCCATACTGATTTTTCATTTTTCTTTTAGCATAACCCTCACAAAAAGGAACACTGATGAATCTTGTCAGCATTAAAGAAAAACTGGCTCCTGATAGTACAGAACAGGCACACGCGCAAACTATGTTAAATTTACCCATGATATGCCAGTATTTCAGCAGCCTTTTACTTATTTGCAACTTTCTGAATAATTTTTCTAGAAACAGGCTGAAGTTCTATCATGTTTGCTAAATAAAAGTAGATAAACCCATTCTCCTGTAAGAAAAAAACAAGCCTCAAAATATACCTTTGCTAAATTTTGCATAGGAAAATATTATTTAGAAAGAAATTACATAGGAGCAAGCTCGGATACGATGAATTTTTGTAAGGAGTAAAAAAAATAATTTAAAAAAGAGGAGACATTGCCCAGTGTTATTGTATTAAGAAGATACAGAAGTACCAACCTCTTCGAGTACAACCATGTAGTTAAACCTGTTTGAAGTGAAGCAGAAAGATGGATGTACACAGTGAGAAACTAAAGAATATCTTCCTTAGAGGGATTTTAAAATTAAGAACAAGAAACATATTCTTTGCAGTTTATATGCATTCTGCAGATCCTCTGCATTTATCTAACACAGAACAAGCCACCTGGTTAAGTTCCTGTGTTATTACCTTGTCAGGAATATAATGAGATTACAAAATGTGATAAAGATGCTGCTGTCAGTCAGTCCTACACTGCAGACAGTTCCCTCCCATAACAAGCTTGGGAAACAGGGACATGGCACCTTGTTCAGATTTTTGGGAGAAGTATGAAGTAAAGCAAAACATGCAGTTCAAATATTAACAGTACTTTGATTTTAAGATTTTTTCCTTTCCTTCCTCTAAGAAGACAGATAGTATTTTTATTTCAATACACTGAAACCTAGGTATTGTGTGTTTTACCTCAGTAGTTTTCATGGAGTTTTTCCTGCTCACTTTCCTTACACTCTGTGAAGCAAGTGAATCACTGGCAGTCAGACCTTATTTTGACCCTGCCCTTGGGCAGGGCTGCAGATCTGCTTACATAGAAAGAAAAGATTTAAACAGCAAGGAAGTTGCAGGTCAGAATTACAACGTTCTAGCAAGGGGCTGCAGAGAAGTACTTTTCACAGACTGCCTAATTATACTTAAGGCGAACGCCTCCTGTCCCAAATGCTAACGTGAAAACTGCTAGCAAAGTTTCAAAAAAGTATAAATTAAACATAGTCATGGTCACATTGGATATTATGTATATTTTCTCATAACTAAAGTTACAGATAACTTTTCCTTCAAACAGAATTGTTAAATATCCTTTGTACTCTCTTAAACATTTTTAACTGCCTTTATTGTATTTGTTCTCTGATTGGCAGAATGATACACAGCTCCTTAAATCACTGGATTTATTCTGAATTTTTGACATAGAAAACTGAGGGATGCTATACACTGGAGCACATTAAGATGGAGCCATTCCTTAACATTTGGGTTTCTGGCAACTAACTCTCAGTTTTAGTGCCTGCTTTATACGTATCGGCTACATAGTGCATGGAAGTAATCCCTGCACTTCTGCCCCCCAACAAACACAATGATGGTTTTTTCATTAATCATTTTAGAATTTGTTTTCTTTGTGACTACATATTTATATCAGCTTGTTTGGCAAGGTGCAATGAAGCTTTTGAACAATCCTGCTCTAGTCACAATTTAATTCTTCCAAAGTCTTGACTCCATGCAACAATTTTGGATGCCGCTGGGTGTGCAGTACATAAAATTTCCCAAAGAAAAATTATTGAGTGCACACACAAGTATGTATTTTAATACATTATAATGAGGTTGCTTTAGGAACTACAGTGGTATTAATAAAAAGTGAATAGAAAGAAAAGCTCTGAAATCAATAAAACTTGAAATTAGTATGTCAGCATTAGACCTGCAGTCAATATATGTAACAAAGTGCGCTGAACTGGCATGTCAGTAACACTTATTTGCTGAAAGCACAACATACTTTGAATAGAAGACAAGTAGTCATTCAGTCCTACCAAAAATGCTAAAGGAAAAAAAATACCTGAAAAGTCCACAAACTCCAGAAGAACATGGCTCACTTAGCAATTTCAAACCATGAAATAAATATTGTATGTGCATAAGTAGTAACCCAGCCTGTGCCTTTGTAAGTAATCTAACTAAAAAGATTTATCCCTTTTATGCTTTAACTTCCTGTCACTGCCTTTTGCTTTCTCTTAAGCCATGGAGTCAAATAAACAGTTGTTAGGGTCAGGCTTCATAAGTTTAAGGTAAAACGACAAAAAATCATGCAAAACAGATTCTAAAAATCAAGTTCTTTTGGTCATGACAGACCGCACATAGTATAAACCAGAACCAGAACCACCATCACAGTAGGAGTGGACATACCGTCAAACAACCCATCAGGCTCTGCTCAAATGGTCTCTGGAACGCTCTGGGATCTCCACACCAGTCCAGGAGCTCTGTTGCTGCATTATGGAAGTTTGCCGGGTTCTGTAAGTGCTGGAAAGGGAAAACAAAGCAACATGATAAATAACACACACAAGGGCTAACATACTCCTTTCTACACCACATTATGGCAAAGGTTGGAAACTAGGAACACCATATAATCTGAAAGTACAATTTGAAATTGCACAGTGAATGCAGAAAATATTCTACTTCATTCTTGTTAACACTTACAGTTTTCTGACATGAACTCACTAGTGAGAGGCAAGCTGTAGCTGAAATACCAGAGCTCCCCAAATTCTTTCCTCCATAGCACCAGCATTCCCACCTGCAAATCATCATGGATTCTATCTAAAAATCAAAATTATCTGAGCCCAAACTGAGCAAAATTTCAGGACTGTGGGTTGTTCGGTGTCTTTGATGTGGGCTTATGTACCCTGTCAGGACATGCCAGCACAGCCATACCTTCCAATAATCAACATTTCAATCTTTGCAGCCAGCAAACATGACAGTGACAAAGCAAAGCACACTTACTGTACTGATCCTTTCTAGGAGCTTTGGTTTCTGTTCCTCATGACATAACAGCATGAGCAATTGGGTGACCAACTTCAGGATGATGAAAAATCAAAGATTACTTCTTAAGTAAAGTGGGATACTGCCATGACTGAAAGTGTTTTCACATGCAGAGAAGGCGTGTAAAAATTTCAGAGTGGAACCCTACCTCTCCTGAAGAAAGTGGCAGAATTTTGAGAGGAAAAGAAAAAAGTCTGGTTTTGCTCTGAAATTTACATGAGCAATGGATTTTTTTTAATGTCACATTGATCTCTGCCTTTGCACTGAACAACCCACAGTCCTGGTTCTGGAGGCATTTAGTAATCTTACCTGAGACCATTATTCACATTGTCATCCCTCACTGTCTACATTACCAAAGTATTTCAACATTTTAGCAGGAGCAGAGGGAGGGAAAGAAGGAATTCAATTTATATCAGTGATATCGCTACTAAATTCTCCAGTTCTGGCAATGCCAGATGTTTCAGTGAAAACTCCAGAAACAAGGAGAAAATAGAGTACTCGGGAATTGTTGGCATCTTTTAAAATAGTAGTTTTATAATTATTAGAATTGCTAAGAAAAACATGAAAACTATAGGAGTGTTTTATCCAGAAGGCATTAAACCCAAAGGCATAATTTTTAAAATACATCATTATTTTTGAATCCATTGCATAATTTGGGAAAACATGAGTGCTCATTTCTAAGCATTTGGATGAACTGTAATGTTCACAACCTAATTTTTCTCCCCTCATCTCCTCATGCCTGAGAAGCTGCATATATTAACTTCAAGACAAACGAATGAAAAAAAAATTCCTCCTATGCCAGGTTTTGAGGAGTTCCTGGTCTGTGAGCTTTTGGATCACATTACATTGAATAATTCTTATTCAATGAAGGCTTTTGGTCAGAGGACTTGTTTTAACAAGAGATGACTGACCTGTGGGGCATGGATTTTATAACAATTGTAGAATTCCAAAAAGCAGACAGGCATTGTGTAATGTGGGTTTCATCCTCTGCCCTGCCAGTAGGGACTACAGCTCACACTACCATCCAGTGACAGCTTTACCTGGGCTGCATTTCAGAATGCCATTTCTTTGCCAGCTGATCATCTAATTAGTTAAACTACTGCATATACAAATTAAAGAGAAGAATCCAAGTAAATAAATGTAAGAAGCCATATTTTAATGCTTCTTGAAAAACAAGGTCCCATGAAGAGCCAACAGTTTGGGTTATGAATCTTCCAAGTAAAAGGGAAAAGGATGCTTTTTTGAAGGCTTCATTTAAACCTCCAGAGAAGTGACTGCCTGACACCAAATCTCGCCATGAATACTGCTCTTTCCACAGGCCACTTTGATCTGCAGGGGAAACAGAAGTTGCTTCAAACCCCTCTACAACAGAATGTGTAAGATGTGCTAACATCAAATACACCACTTCCAGAAGGCAAGAAAGGTACATAAGCTGGTGAACAAATTACACCACACTGACTATCTACTGCATGGATATGACATGTCACAGATCTCGCAGAAGAGCAAAAAGAACCAAACCAAAAACCTCTTCAACACAGAAACAACCTAAGGAAAAATTCACTGAAAGCTACTTCTGTACATGAAACAGTCTTTAATAATTCTTCCGTTTTTGTGAAATGAATTGAGACTGACTGATCAAAAGCCCTAAATAACTGCTAGATAATACTTATTTTCACCAGTGTTGCTGTTTGCCAGCTTACACACATGACATCTTCTACTAAAGCTGAAACGTAGTAAAGTTTTCAATGAAATTTCCCCATTGAGAAACAGACATTATACCTGAATCAGAACAATTTTTACAGATTTAGGCTAACAAATAAAAGCAGACCACACACTTATCCATTCGCTTAAATTTCAGTTTAGCACCACACAATGCAAATTTCTACTTATCATGACATCAATGTGAAGCCATATATTTTTACTAAAGTTTTAACATATATTAAACTTGCACTTTGTTTCTATTTGCCTGTGCAAAAGCAACAGTTACCTCAATGAGTTGGTTTAACTGTTTGGTCTGTAACCTTCATAAAGTTATTTCACTGCATCAGGACCGAGCCCTGAGGCACACGATCATAACCCACTTAAATACAGAGGGGATAGTGAAATCCTGACTTCTTAAATGCAACTACCCAACTGAAACTCATTTAGAAACTTATTGGGCAAGATAAGCAATTCTTTTAGTTGCATTATAAGCTAAAAAAACCCCAAATAAAATGTAAGAAAAAGTTGTCAGAATACTAGTGGGTTCTGCATCTGTGGAGTGGAGTTGAGTAGTTTATGGGATGAGAAAAAAGCTGGTCCTGCAGGATCACTTCTTGCAATGTCACATGCAGCCCTGTCTAGGACATATTTCTCGCTGCTTTCTGACTTAATAAATGATTTAAAAATTAAAGTTTTTCTCCAGATTCTCTTTTTTGCATTAGAGAGAGTGAGGTTACTTTGGTGGAAAACAAAGAGAAGATTCAGCATGAATCAAAGCATGAGGGCAGGTACAATCCTTTCCCTCAGTCTTGCAAGAAGACATTCCAAATGCCTACTGTGATTTTTATTTATTGACAACTTAAACACTGTACCTGGGGCAAAAAAGCCCCAATGTCATTCACATACAAAAATTCTGCCTGAGAAATATATTACGCCTACTATATTCATCTAACAGGAAATTAAAGAGATTTTCTCAGCTCTCGATCCAAGAACAGAAGTACAAAACAAAGCTTATGCCAGATCCATCCATCAGCTTTGTTGTGAAGCATTTCCCATGCACAGCTCTATCGTCTTCAACTGAAATTATTGGCAGCATTTTGACAGAAGCAAGGCATGTGCCTGGAGAGTCTAGTCTGAAACTGTGCTTCATATAAACAAGGGGAAAGAAAAAAATCACCTCATTAGTAGATGGTTTAGAAAAAAGTGACAATGAACCGGATCTGACTATGACACATCTTGGTGTATCTTCAAAGCTACAAGTGAAGGGCCCCCTAACACCAACATGCTTGCAAGCAGTCATGTTTTCAGTAAGCGGAAAGGATTTGTATGAATAAAATCTGAAGCAGAGATGAACAAGGCCGATGAACTGAAAAAAGCGATTATTTACCAGATTGTTTTCAGTATCATTTGCTTTTCAGAGGGCTATTAGTGAAACATAACAATTTCTACCACTGAAAAAAATTTAGAAGATTTTCAGTCTAATAATTTATAACACCCCAAACCTATTCCCTTAGCCTGAACGGAACAGAAATCACAGAAATACTTGATGCATGCAAGTGTATTGTTAATGCAGGGATCAGGATCTCTCTGAAGGGACAGTCAGAGTTATTTATTTTTGACCTTCAATGTCATCTTACATTCTTTATAGCTCTTCACTTAACAGTATGGTTCGGCAAATAGAGAAAACAGAAGAAGACTTTGCTCTCCATTCTACTATGTCCAAGAAGAGTGAAGTGTACTACCAAATCCTGTATTCCGAGGACTGGGCTGACATTTGGGCTGGATTCTAGGGAACATCATCTGCTTCCTGTGCCTGCCTCTGGCTTAAATACTCTATTTACATAAAGAACTGACCATCTCTCTAAATTTGTGAGGACATACAAGCAGAGAACGCAGGTACATTAGGACCTAAGTTCATAGATTTCACAGCAACTGTCTCTGTGCCTGTTCCATGGTTTACAGCTCTGTAGTTGCCTGGAGTGAGGACATCACCACTCACATTGGCAGTTAGACACAACAGCTGATACATGGCAATTTTTGGTCCAAGCGTTTCAAAAGACAGCTATGCCTTGACACAGTTACTCCCTTCCAATCAGAGAGTGATCAAAAAGTCTTAATACACAATAAAAACAATAAAAATGGTCCCAAAAATGTAAGTTTCATTCCACATACAAATTCAGGCCCCTATGAGTTAAAAAGGCATATATAATAAAGATTTTATTTTTTACAAGGATACTAAAGCACAATTGAGTACTCTCAGTCATCACACCCACACCAAAGTGGGTGCAAACCACTTCCTGCAACCAAAGACTCAATATGATTTGAGACATAAACCAGTTATCCACACTGAAATATGGCAAGGACAACAGCCTTATCTCCACTAAATATAGAGAAGTGCAACCCACTCATACACTTGTGTATCTTAGAACAGTCTAGTAAGTAATGGAAAAATATTAGTCAAAATTAAGAGCAATTACAGAGGCTTAACATTACCTCGCACACATCAAGAAATGCTAACATGACAGCAATGGTATGTTTATCATTTAAACACGAAATCCATATGTTCCAGTTTGTTGCTATAGAAAACAAATGTAGAATTTCAATTTACAAATTACATCTCTGGTGGAGGGTTTTTTCCTCTTTTCTATGGAATGCATCAGACTGAAGGCACAGATCTAATTTGCCACAACTTAACCTACTCAAAATGAGATGTCATGCAAATAAGTTTTTGAGCAGCAAACTGCTTAACTATGCTAAATAAGTTATTGCATTTATTTACGTGATGTCGCAGGAAATTATGAAGGCTGACTCAAGTTGTCTGTTTGTTTTGCCGAGTTGCGTCTGCTCTCTGTCTCAGTCCTTGATTTAATTGAACTGCTGAAGATAATATAACTTATCACACAGACACTATGCCATGTTGCTAGATTCTAGGTTAATTAACAGTAGCCTACAGTCACTGAATTTCTCACATGGTTAGCCACTTGGACCCCGTCTACTGTCTAGCTTCACTAATCAACGAGTCTGGGAATTTTACATTAGCGACAGAAAACACTGGCAACATAGGGAGCTTTTCAGTGCAGAGAAAAAGAAAACACAGAGAGATGGTAGGTAGCCTTTTCTTCACTCTGAAATTAACCCGTTCCTACATACCATGTGGCAAGGCTGCATGCTTGGCAAACGTTCTGGTACACCAATTGGGAAAACTAAATCCAGCAGGCAGCTGCTCTCCTGCAGGACAGAAAGCTGGAGCTGCTGTTAATAAACAAGCACTGCCAGCTAACATGAGCACTGGCAGCTGCCAGCCCTGAGAGACTCCTGCCTCCTACTGCTCGCTCTGCCTTCTCCTCCTGCTCTCCTCATAGCACAAGAGGATACATGGCTGCATGGTGAACTAGCCCCATCCTATACTAACAGGCTCTCCAAAATGGCACACAGTGCAGGTGCTTGAACCTTAGCACTATCAGGGGAGACAGCAGTAGTGTGAGCCACTCAAGCAGCAGGAGTCCACAGGAACAGCCACAGGTTACAGCACATAATTTTTTCACACCAATATACTAGACTGAAGTTGACCTAAAACTAAGGGTACATTTTCTTGATACTGCTTAGCCTCATGGCAGGCTGAGAGATTCTTTCCCAAAGCATGTACTTCCCCCACTTTCAGTGCCTCAGACCATGCTTGCTGCTCTCACCAGGAACTGACCCCCAAATGCTGACTTTTCAGTCACTTCTTACAGAGACTCCCCACAATCATGTGACCACACAGTCACTAGACCTGATTCAAAGGAAAGTGGAAGCAAACAAAAGGCAGAACTCAGACGGCACCAGGACCCTGCTGTCAGCAGCTGCTTTGGATTAAACGCATCACGAAACTTCTCCCAAAGGTGGAGCTATACCATCAATTTAAGAGGAAGACACATTAAGCTCACAGCATAAATACTCGTCTTGCCTCACAACATCCTCCTTTTTTAAAAATAATGATACTTTCTATTATTTAAACCTAGAGAAATATTTTTGGTTTTAATATTCCTCGCTATTCTCCATAAAACACAGTGCATACAAAGAAAGGTGCCAAAAGGAAAAATTGACTTCTAATGTTCAGATATTGTACATATTAAGTCTTGGGTTAATCCTCAGACTTCAGCCAAGTTTAGACAACACATTAATCTTTGTGTTCTAAGAACTTCCCAACAGGTCCAGAATTTCAAGTGATATAAAACTCAGTACTAAGCCCACCTTTTCCAAATGGTAAGTGAGATATTCAGTGTGACATAAATTTTGCACAGAGCTCATGACATTTGAAATGCATGTATGCAAACCTGAAGTTCACATGATCTGCTTACTATTTTTCAGCTGCAAGGATACAGGTTTTCAAGCCTTTCTCCACAACAATGCCAATCAAAATTCTCATATGGTTGTAAAATCTAGGAATTTAATAACAACATAAACCATACTGCAGTTATCAAAATTTTTATATAAAAATAAGGAGGCTCAAAACTCTAAATGAAGAAACCATAGTTCCTTTGGAACTAATCCGATTGATAATGGTTGATGATGGAGGTGGCCCATGCGTGACATTTCTAATTGTGGTGCATATCTCACTCTGACTCTTGAGACAGAATTTGGTGTCCAGGTGCTTTGGCAGATTCAGATTATTTTTGGTTTATCTTAATATTCATCCAGACATGCCTGCAATCACATGTAATGAAAATGCACTCTTGCATTGAAGGGGGATGAAAAGGGGAGTAGAAAAGAAAGGGACCTGGAAAGAGAGACCTGAGCAGATAGAAAGAGATTACATGCCCTTCAACTGAAATACTCCAGATGCAGAATTACTGTGGTCCTACATGTTGGGCAAAGGGCGTTCAGCTCTCAAATGAAAACTAATCACCTCTCTTAAGAATGTAAACAGGATTCCTGGTCAGACACCCTTGATACAGCATAACCAAGGGGAGACAAGGCTGGTCTCTGTGTATTACTCACCACACAAGTATGTTCCCACTAGACCTAAATTTGATAGCTCACTCAGCACCATAAGACCTGCAAATCAGCAAGGGCCATTTGCTTTAATACATTAATAGAGCCTGTATTACTTTAAAATCTGAGCAAGCTCTGTGAGTGAGCCCAACCACCAGCCTGTGTCCCCCTCCTGTGCACAGGCCTCTACTTCAGATCCACACCCATCAAGAGCTCTCCCGCTCCCTGGCATGCCCTCCACAGGCTGCTGCAGAGCTCAGGGGGGTTACAGAAATACAGGACACTAACCAAGGGTACACTTTAAACATTGAAAATGACATAACCTGAAATAGGTGGTTTCTCTATTTTTTTTTTACCGTCAAGTGTGATTATACACACCTTGCCTTACCCACAAGCAGCTATACTCCATATATGAAAAACTCATCTGCAATGAATATTCAAAACAAATAGTCTTTTTCTTTTTCAAGAGGATAGAGGGGAGTATTGAGCTATTTTCTGTCTTCTGGGAGTGTGATTTTTGTTTATCTGGATATGGTTATAGATAGTTCAATTCTCTACAGTCCCTTTCAATATAAAAGATTCTTTTATTTATCAAAAAATTAAAAGGCTCAAGCTGTGCATTTTGTATTCAGATAATCCCCCCCTCCCAATTTAGTGTCTGTGAGATTGAGAGATCCCTAATTAATAGAATTATCTTGCACTTACATGGCTTATTCCATCGGAGGCTTTATAAATATTTTATTAAGCTCACATTTTGAGAGGCAGTACATACACTGAGAGAGAGATTAAAACTATGTTAGCCATGCCTACTTATGAAAAACAGAATGAAAGGGAGTCACCTTTGCCCCCCCTTGTCCATTGCAGTTTCTTTTTTCAAAAGAAAATAGTAAATACTGAGCAAAGACCAGCAGATGTCTTAACATCAAGAAAACACCGGATCAGATCACATGCTAAAAAATGAGAAAAAGAACAAATAAAAAATACCAGCATCACTGAACTGCAAAAAACCCAAGCTGTCCAGTTAGAAGCTGTAAGGGAACAACCTGTACTAATGCAGATTTCCATAGCTGCTTCTCTCATACACTTTTAGTATAAAGTGTATGTATCAATCAGTACTGGTTTCAGAAAAAGTAAATGCCTGGTAATTGAACAGCCTTGTTATGACAGCTGGATCTCCTATACTATAAGCTCTGCGAGGAAGACCGCACATCTATGTGCATATGCTGGAGCAAAGGAAAGATACTGCAACCTTGGCTTGTTTATTAGTTTTACAGAAGTGTTAGAGATGCATTAAGTATCCTGATCCTGAAGAGCTATACACAGAAGCTAGAAGGGCTAAAACAAGTATCGCTCCCTGGTTCTGCTCATCAGAACTACATTGCTATCTTCCCGCTGTGTACCTTTTGTATCTACTTAACTGCAGTACATTTATGATATAATTTGATGAAGCTTTATGTTTAGTAAGGGAACATGCATCAAATTAAACTTCTTTTATCGTAAACTGCTGTTCCACCCCACCCTTATCTGCCCAAGAGGAAACTGTGACATAGGGGTCTAAAGGCCGTGATCCAGGTCTGACTGAAGATGGCAATGGGGCATTCTCGTGGCACTAAGTCTTTATGGTAACCTATTGATTGTTGGTTCAGTCTTCGTACCACCAGTGCCTGGACTGCTTTTATGTCAGCTGAGAGCAGTGGGAACAGTATGGTTTACAAAGACTCAAAGTAATAAGAAGTGTCCGAATTATTTTTCCTCAACCACTTACAAACAGCAATTTTATGGGCTGAAAGTCATGAGAGAAAGGCACAGCTGTTTGCTCTTTCTCCAAGCCCATGATCAGTCATGCAAGACTCCAACCTATCTTTAAATTTGCAAATACAGCTCAATCAAATTACAAAATCAGTTTACCTAACCAGTTCACTCGCTCTTCTTGGCAAGTGAAACAAGCCATTTTCCATTAGTATCTCCCTGTCATCCCATGCTAGCATATGATGTCTCTACATGTGATTACAGCAACAGCGCTGAGGCTTCTTTAGCTTTATCATTCCAATAGACATTGCAACAACAAAAGAACTTTCTTCTCTTAAGCCCTTGTGATTTTCAGTCAGTACTTTCAGTCCTAAATATCTCAACATATCAGGGAGTTAATTTTCTCAAAGCAGTGGCCATAGTCTTTCTGTTATAATACTATTGCTCTGTTAGAATAATGTTTGATCATTAGAATAATACTTACTTAAACTGTTAATGTTTTTTATTGATGAAAATAGGATAATTTGGTCTAGAATGCTTAACTGCCACCTTTACAAAAATAACCTACCTTCACAATGTCTTTTACGAGAAGATTAAGTGAAGGATTCAGGCAAAGTGCAGTGTCTACATAAATAATTCTGTGTTATGAACCACTTCATAATCTGAGGCACATATCACAGCATTATGAAAAGTTGGGTTTGTGGTCTTCTTTCATATACCTTATCAAGGTATTTTAAAGACATTAATGAAGTATTAATCATCCCATTTACTGGAAGATTATTGTCAATAGTGCATTCTTTAATAAGAAGTAACACCACCCAAGAGTATAAAGTGAGTTGATGGCAAGGAGGAAAAAAAGCACCAACTTCTCTGACTTATCTACTCCATCAACTTTTAAAATTTATCTTCAATAAATACAATTATTCATTTTCTATATTTCAGGAGAATAAATTCACTGATTTTGAAAAAAATAATGAATAGTCTTTAGTATACCCAATCAAACAGCAGAACATTTGTTGGATGTATTTTGTTTCCCAATTAATTTTTTTTACTCATTTGAGTAATTTACTTTGTGTGCTTTTTATAGCACTTTTTAATCAACTGACTTAATCTTTATTATTTTAATCTCTTAATCTATGCAGAGATAAAATCTCAAGGTGACTACTTAAAATGGCCACTGCATAAAGTGATACCACTGTGGAAGATGTAAAATTCATATGACCTATTCTTACAGGTCCTACCAGCCAGCTAGACATTACTAAGGTATTTCAGAGTCAAAAGGTAAAATGCTTCCCCATTCATCTTTTTCATTAGCATGTGCTTAGAAAACCTCCCACAGCACCTGTGTACAATCTTTAGGGATCTTCTTCTGTAACCCACAGGAGCAACAAGGAGTGAACATCATTAGGGAGAAGACTTTTCTTTCGGGAGATCATGGCAGAGGTCTGCACAGCTGAACGTCTTGGTATTAACAGTACTATTGCCACTTCAGACAACTGTTTTGAAAACACATTCTGCTTTCACAAACAGGTAATTGGTCCTTGTTTGCAAATGCTGTGTTAAGTCATGCCACTACGGATTTGCTGTTGCACTAATGCACACAACAGCAGGAACTCGAGTAGCAAGTGCATTCGTATGAAGGAAGAGCTAGAAATGGCAGAAGCTACAGACATGTCACCAGCTGTGTCACACATTGACTGCAGAGTTTGACCCAGATACTGACAAAAAGGACCTCCTATGCTCATCTGAAACCAAGGTGACACCATGGATTCGACTTACAGATTTCTAGAATTTTCACATATTCATCCTTATTTACCAAAGACAATTTTAAACAACAGACCAGATTAGTCAGTTGCACAGAAAAGAATAAAATTACACCAAACACTGTGGGTACTAGAGGTCTTCAGTGTAAGTTTAAAATGTGTATTTTCCATTTGGAAATGGAAATACTAAGAATATTAGCAAAAATAATATTAAGAATACTAATAGCCCAGGCCTTTGAGGACAGGTGCCGCAGTAATGCAAGCAACAGAATTTGGAATAGGAAAGGTGAACCCACCACGTATCTTTTTACCTCACAATACAATGAGCTATATTCCTCCCACTGGAATCTTGTCAGACAAACAAATTGGCCAAATACTGCAAACAGCAAGAAGGTGCTTTCTTCCCCAACCCGCCTAGAAGTGCTTCTAGCAAACTGCCTCTTTACTTTTTCCCTTGAGGCTTCCCTACCAGGATGCAGGATCTAATAGGCCAGGAATGTTGACTGACAAGTCTCTAAATGACTACAGGAGCCAGGATAGCTGGTCTGCTGTCAGTTTTTCCTAAACGTACTTAACTCTAGCAGAGGAGTATTCCAACAGACTGAGCACAAAAGAATTTGTGGCTAAAGGTCCCAGAAAAAAACAATGAACGGGGCTACTAACAGGACAATTCAACCAGTGAACTACAACACTGTAACAAACGTCCTTTTATGGAAAAGGTCTTTTTCACCATTAGCCTTACTTTTATATGTTATTTCATATTTAATGGCTAAAAACTCCTGTAACACTTTATACTACAATCAAAAAAATAAGTATTCTAAACAAACGTGCTCTTCATAAGAATACTTCTCATTTTCAAAGTTCTTAAAGAACTGAATTTTCACAAAGCTTTATTAAAATCTTTTCAGCTGTAATCTCATAGCAGTCCTTCTTAACCAGCCCAATATATACTAAAAATGTGATGTTTAGGACTGCTGAGCATTTACATGAGTCTGCAACAATAACGCTGAAGAGCAGAAGAATTAGTTCAAACAGTTATGCAAGATACAAAGAATTCTATTTTCCTTGTGACCAAAAGCCCAGTTGCTGAATGATGAAAGAAATGGGCCTGCTTGTTTCCAATTTGATCAAGAAAATATCAACAAAATCACACAGCAATTACAATTTTTAGTGTATCTCTCTGAATGGCTGGGTAGGCATTATAAAGCATTGCAACTGCAGCAATTCAGCAAGCTTTCTGGAAGGAAAGACGGGAGAAATGCTAATCTTTTTCTAGAAATCATCTATGTGACGTGTGCTTCCAATTAAGTGGGATTGCCTGAGTGATCCAGCATCATTTGATGATATTGCTCAGTGTGTCCTGATGTACTGTGATACAAGTGGCAGAAACAACTTTCTCTGTTCCCACCACAACCTAATACTTTTGACACCAGAGAGCCTTCTCATACTCTCCCTTAAACTGTTACTAAAATTTCAGCACATCTTTAGTACAGAGCCTGACAACTGTGCTCAGCATGGCAGCAAGATATCACACATCCATTCTGAAAGGGGTGGCTTCCTTGTAATTTAAATATAGAAAGATTTTTTCCATTTTCCTCTTCTCAAGAATTTCAGAAGACATATACAGAGACCTTACAAACTGACAGCAGAGACACAAAAGGTAGAAGTCCCTGGATTTAAAACAGCTGTAAGTTTTTCAAGTGGCCTCATAAGGGTAAGAGTAGAGAGAAATCACCCAACCCAATGATTTCGCCTGGTATTTGCTCGTATCACCTAAAAAAAACAATGGATAGCATTCAGTAAAAGCCACATCCCTGGTCTGTTATGAAGAATGGTTTAAGAAACCCAGTCACTTCTTTGTTGGGACTTTCTATGCAGCAGGAGTCAAGCTGGCTCCTTCGGAAGGTTGTGCCTGGGCCGTGGGCAGCAAGGAAGCTCTCAAATTCAGCTCTGTGCCCACCTCAGCCAGCTCCTACTGCCTTGAAGCTCCATCGTGGACAGTGTGCCAGAGCCACCCAAGCAATGAGTATTCAGAACCTAAACAGATTATTATTGCAGCCTCAAACAAGGCTGTTTTCAGGGGCCATCAGACCTTTGCTGTGTGCAGAAAGGTTTTTGTTTGTATGGAGAAAGAACAAAAAAAACCAAAAAGCCTGCACCGTGAAGATCCAGCTTCCTTCAACACACTCTGAAGAGTTTCCTGTGTCACGACAAACTAATTGCATGCATTAAAGAAAGCCTGTTTCTTTGGCTTTTTCCACTGTACATCAAAAAAGCTATGTTTGATTTTAAAGCACATACACTTACAAATACTGAGGGAATCAGCTACAAAGAGACCACACAAGCTGTTCCAGACTTCCACAGAAGTCTGGGGTTTTTTTAAGCATAAATACACAGCCACCTCTTCGGTTTGCCCTTTCATCTGTTCTGAAACACTTCTTAACACACATTTCATTTCCTAACTAGCTGATCATATACAAGTTTTGGGTTTGTAGCTTTAAAGCACTAAAAAAGATGAAGGTAAAACACAACCTTGATCCTGGCATAGAAGTCAGTAAGGATATTGTGGGTGTCGCATAAGTCACAGAGCTGGGAAGAAAGAAATCTGTCCTGACCCTGTGTTGAAACCTGATCTAGTTAAAGAGGCACATGGATTACCATTTATAGCATTTCTCAGGGGCTGGAGAGAGGGGCAAGAAGGGCAGCAGACAGCTCTCAGTCTGCCTGCATGAGCTACTGGCTGCCAGCAAGGTTATAAAATGTGCAGATGCTGAGCACCAAGGAAGGATGGCTTTCCTCCCTCTTGCAGTGCACCTTCTACACCACTGCTGTGTTAACCACCCCGAAAGCTTACATGTCTTCAGGAGAACAGCAGTACTGTTTGCTCACAAGCTGGGAAAAAAGGGCAAAAAATGTGACCAGGAAGAAAACACAAATTTTTGTCTGACTCTGCAGTTAATCCCCAGAATTGAAGATACATTTACATGGCCATACAAGGTACTGCTTTGCTCCCAAAACTAACATGCACATAACAGTGTGCAGTCCAGCTCTCAATGGGTGAATTGGAAATTACTCTTTGTAGTACCATGTTAACTTTGCCAGCTAATGACCTGCCTCAAAGAACAAGGTAAATGTCCCCAAGCTGTGACAGAGAGGTGAATGTCCTCAAAAAGACTCGTCAAAGTAAGTTTCTGTCTCTTTCTCCACTACAGCAAAGGTAACAGTAACAGAACTATGAAAAAGGAAACAGCAGTTTTGATGCTATCTTCTTTAACAAAGCAAAATATTAAAAAAAATAAATTCAGCCATTCCGCTCCAACAAAACTACAAGTATTTCCACATTCACAAAAAAGCTTTCTGTGACACATTTGTGGTGTTCAGCCACTCCCTTGGTTAGCCACACTTTGCCATGAGTTGAAAATAAGAGTATTCCTCTTCTCTTAATGAGCCTAAACAGAGTGGAGTAACCATGAATTCACAAGCATTCCCAAGCAGGATACCTCCTCATCAAGTATCCTTTGCACTCTGACAGAGGAGACCAGCTACACAATCATGCCTCTGGTCTACCAGAAAACCCTGAGCTTTGTTCCAGACAGGATCAAACAAAACAGAGAATGCTACACAAATGCTGGGCAAGTCTGACCTTTCTCCCTTCCTCTTAGCCTTCATCACTGAAAAAAATATCCTTGCTGCATATGTAAACCAGCTCTAAATCTAAATGAAGCTAGTGGTTTAACTGACAGAGTACCCATTACATAGGCAAAAATATCCCTTTAAAACTCTAAGAAGTGTAATATGATATTCTCTTATCTAATTAAAATAAATTATGCACAGAAACCAAGAGCTCTAGAAAGAGGAACTGAGCAGCATCCTCCATTTGTCTCCACTTGATGTAAAAGGTCTGTTCTTACATCTAGAAGGTTAAATTGTTCTGCAATTTAACCTTTCTTTTTCATTCTATAGGCTAGGACACCAATTTTTGCCAGTCAAGGGCATGTTTTTTCTGAACCAGATAGTTGTTCATAAGAAACTGGGATGAAATCCCCAACTCCACATTTCCCTCAGGCCTCTAAAGGGCCATTAGATGCATTAACTTTCCCCACAGAGTGATGAAAGACAGAGAGACACCACAGACTGAGGCTGGATTATGACCAGCAATTCTGCAGAAACAGAATCTTATTTCTGCTCCTTGACCTATGAACTAGCTTTGTTTGATTTATTCTGAAATCCTCTCTTACAAAGGAAATATGGAGAGAAAAATCAGCCGGTTTAGGTGTGAGCTGTATTCTTTTTTTTATATCACCCAAAGCATCTGCACGGCCAGACTTGCACAATCCCACACATTTTCTGCATTACAATACATTCTAAAGAATATAAACTTCCACTAACATCTAGGCAAACACAGCGAAACATAATGATGAAGATTGATGAAGCTAAGAGAAGAGAAGCACATACTCACAGAATCAAAGAATATCTGAAGTTGGAAGTGATCTGTAAGTATCAATAAGTCCAACTTCCTGCTCCTTGCAGAACTACCTAAAACTAGATCATATGACTAAAAGCATCATCTGGACATTCCTTGAACTTTGACAGGTTTAGTGTTGTGACCACTTCCCTAGGTGGCCTGCTCCAGTGACTGGCCACCTCCTCAGTGAAGAACCTTTTCTTAATGTCCAGACCAAACTTTCCCTGACACAGCTTCATTCCATTTTTCTGTGTTCTATCACCGCTCACCAGAGAGAACAGATCAGCAGCTTCCTCCTTTGCTGCCTTGCTTGAAAAAGTTCTAGATAAAAGAAAATCAGTTGAAAAATCTAGAGTGAACCAGTATCACCCCCATGCGTATTTTTTATCATTTAGTTTGATTTAGTGTGCTTGTGTCTACAACAAAAATCTATGAACAGAGAAATGCTGTGCTTCCTCAAGAAGCAATATGCACATGTCCTAGAGCACAAGAAGGCAGGTAGGTTTTTAACTTAGTTAATAGAAATAAAAAACTAAACAAGCAGGACTCTGGCCTCTAACATGCTGTTACCTGAACTGACAGAGAAAACTGCTCAGACAATAGGGAAAAATGATTTGGGAACATTATTTCATGGAATAATATATTTCTGCTTTTCCAGTGTAATTTAGAAAACTTCAACCATTTGAAGAGATGAACTTTGGAGCTAATCTCCTAGATCCAGATGGGATCTTCAAAATACCTGTGTGCAACTTGCATTTATGTACCCATTTGCTGCATGCATGCATTGATTTAGAGATAAACACAGAAAATATCAACATGAGAAACCATCCTCTTGCTCACCTCCTCTACAAGGGACCACTGCTATGACAGTTCTGTTAGGATTCTTGCATGTGGATAAGAATATATGTGAAGGGGGGATACACACTGCCTGCAACCCCAGAGTGCAAAGCTCACTGAGAAGGGAAAAGCAGGGGAAGATGGCCTTTAGCCATTCCATCCTTGTCTTTGTAGTTGCATTTGGTTATAAAAGCACTTGTGAGCACAGTTACAGTGGGGAAACGTGTAAATGAGCTCTAGATCCCACTGCCTTTCAGTGAATTATAAGAGGCCTTCATCTTCACAAACAGATACTTCTGAAAATTGTAAAAAGAGGTTTTTAGAATCTCCATGCAAACTGATTAAGAAGCACTCTGAGCACTTGGAGCCATACCAACTGTCCAATTTCTGAGTCTCCAGGCAGTGCAGGTCTCAGGTCAGCTATTGGATTAAAATCAAAACTGGCCAATTGCAATTGTGGATTCCTGTGCTCAGAGCACTTGTATGATGGCTGCCTGCTGTGATCCCTTCGGGACAGAGCTGGCAGGACTAGCAACACTCTGCTTCCAGCTGAGACAGATTTGTTGACTCTCCAGGCTGAAGATTTCTTAGAAAGGCGAAATGGAAAGTTTGGCATTTGAGGTTTATACACCAGCTCCTGCAGCAGATATTTCTCTCTTCCACGAGACTGCAGTATCTCATTCCCACCACTCTCCTCCCCTCTAAAGGGCAACAGGTAACTGTAAACGCACAACACCCTGCCACATACAATACCCAATGCTCATTGCAGCAATGACCTTCAGCTTACCTGTTTTATGCACTGCAGCCGGTCATTGGTCTGCTGTATGTGCCTGTCCATAGAATTCATTTTGATTGTCTCCACCTTCTTCTACCTGAAAGCCATTAAAATGCCTCGATCTGCAAGACAAAAAAGACAGTAAAGATCACTGAGCACACTCTATACACTTCTACCACCTTAACAATCGAGCAGAGCCACTTGCAAGAAATCCCTGACCACACTGTGAGATAAAATAGTAATAATCCCAATAACAACAACAGCTGCCTGGCTTTTAGAAGGACAAGGGCATGAGGATTCTTCCTAATCTTCCTCTAAGAGAAAATTCCTCACATAAATATTAAATGAATCAGATATGTGAGAGTATTAAAAGGTCAAAGATAGCACAAAATATGTGTCACGAAGAATCTGGTTTTCTGTATTGAAAATAAAAGCAACAGGTACACTTTGGACTCTTCTCCAACTAGCAGACTTGTTTCATGAGCCCTTAAAATGGTGGAGATGACAGCACAGGAAGGACTGGGATTCATAACTCAGCCTAGACTTTCAGAATTACTAATGGCCAAATGCAGAGCCTAGCATATATGGGGAAAAGAGGCCTGATGTTCAGACCAAAGGGCTGAGCAGTTCCTGCTTTCTAGAGAAAATGCCTTATTCAAGGTATCTATAGCTGAACAAACTACTTGTTACTTCTGGAAAAACATGTCCTGTGGTCTTTGGGTCCATTTCTAAAAATCCTGGGTAACAAGGCAAATTAAAATTTTCCTGTGACTTTAAAAAAAATCTAGAAAATGCAAATGAAGCCTCAAAGTGGTGTTTGAAGTTTTATTTCATGTTGCTAAAGCTGTATGGAATCATCAAATGAAAATCACCAACAAGTTATAACGATCTAAAGAGCAAACCCACAGTCCTCTAGGCCCACCACTGATGCTACCATGCCTAGCTATGTTTGTGGACACAGCTTAGTACACAGTGGTGCCTTCAAGATGGGCCCTGCTCCACGTACTCCCTGACTCTTTTTCAGAGCCATGCTTTGCATCACACTCCACAATCACACCTAAGTGGCTCTTTGTCAAGATAACAGTATGTGTCTGGACTCTAGAACCAGGCTGCGAGATGGGGAGGCAGTAGGTGCTAACTCAGCACACACACATCATGCCAAATGCGCCATTTCCCTCGCCCTTATCCCATTGTTCAGACTGAGGTAAGGGGCCGTTCACAGCACAAACAGCTCTACTGATGTGAAAGGCAGGGATGGCCAGAACACCCCTCAAACCTGAACCAAGAACAGGATACTTAAAGTACAAGTAGGTGTAAGCAAGACTCTTGGTGTGGGCATAGTTTGCATTTCACTGGGCTTCTTCCACCCACTCCCCCTCTCTGCCCTTATCCTATCACTTTCCTTTAGTGGCACAACAGCAGATCATAAAAACACCATAAACCAACAACTACTCAACTGTTTCAGTCCATAACTCATGTTACGGAGTAGTTTGCACCACAACTTCTACTTGTTTATGTTTTGAGTAGAATTGCATGGGACTACAGACTCTACTTAATAAGCTGACCAGATTTAAGTGCTTTTTTCTAGAATTCACTTCTTGGGGAGCAGAGATGTTTCATACATGTTTGTATACTCTGCTGTTTCAGTCACTTTCACAGCATCAAAAATGGAAACCAAAACATAGATAGTGGAACCTGAAAGAAAATATTTGCCTAAAAATTCCCATATCCTTTTACAGGACAGACTAGTACAGGCTAAGAAGTTGTATCCTTACATTCATGAACAGTGAGTGGATGCAGATTCAGAAATATATAGCCAAATGCCCTATTTACATAAAACTTTATTCTAGCACAAGCAAGGTCCCAGACTCACACAGAAACCTCTACCTCATGAATCTCTTCAGGGGCACTGAGAACTGAGTTTGTTATTCAGAGTGCTGTTCATGACAAAACTATTTTCCACTCCCTCCATACACATAAGAGACAGCAAATTTTTCAGATAGTTGTTCGGTTAGAGAAGCTGGCTGCTCACCGCTCCTGTTACACGACTTAACATCTCTTCAGTTTAACAATCCCAGCACTACTCAAATGCCTGGAGAAGAGTGTTCCCTGTGGTGAGAACCCTGACAGCAAGGCTCTCACAACGAGACAGACTCCAGCCCACAGCATTGGTGTGCATCCCCCACACACAAGTCACCTGAGATTTCTGTGCCTAGCTGATAATGTTCTTCCATGGCTCCTGTTGGATTAGACTCAGGGAAAGAAATCTTTTCTGCTAGACAGCTAAATGAGGTCTTAGGACAGCAGCTGAAGCTCCTCACCTCCATGCTCTAGACACAAGATGGTTCAATAAAGCACTCCTGTCAATAAATTATAATACTTATGAAACAGAAGAGCCAGTTTCACATACAAATATTATCTTTTGATTATACCATTTCCACCTTCTCAATAGCAAATGCCATCTGAAGGTCTTTTAGCAAATGTAAATTGATATATTTTATTAAAAGCCAGTAACACAGTCTTATCTGCCTGTAAGACCCCCAAACAGACCTCCGTAGTCATGAAGTTTAATCTCTCAGTGGACAGCAGAGGTATTTATCAGGAGATAAGCTAGCCTAGACATGACACTACTTCAGCAGTGATCCATCTTACAAGCTAGGACACATTATCTACATTTTAATTGAACATCAGGACAGATGGAGAAGGGCATGCTGAAAACAAATACATATACATGCACACAGATTTCTGTTGAAATATTTGAAGAGACTCAAACTGAGGCATTCTTTCTTTTTTTTAAAAAGAAAGTAATAAATTTTTGAATTGTACACATAATACCACCCCAATTCTCTGCCTTCCAGTTAACCATAAACAAAATCATCTACCCGAACCACAACTACTGTACTGTTGCACTTGTATAAACCGTCATTTCTCCCACACAGCATAGCTTCTCAAAGCCCATCTGGAAAAGCAGAGGTTAGAGTGCACAAAAGTAACTCACATAACTGAGCAGGAACCCAATGGGGTTCTTGGAGGCAGGACGGGGAGCACAATCCTCTACTCCGCCACATAGAGAGGCCATACAATTTCTGTAACAAACTGATCAAATTCAGTCTCCAAAATAGTTCTTTTAAAACCAAATGGCTCCCATTGAAAATTGCTCCCTGACTCTCATCTTTCCTCTAGTAAGTAGAAGTATTTTCACTTCCTTGCTCAACTCCACTAGTTCTCACATCACTAGCACTCCACGGCTCAGTCCTCAACCCCATCAGGCTCCCTCTGCCTCCTCTCCATCACAGCGTGGATGGACAGATACCCAACAGCCCCTTACTGCTGACAGTTTGCTACTTTCACAGCCCAATATCATTTATTCTCTTCTGGTCACAAGAAGCCCCACGACATCTGATGCATGAACCAAACAGCCAAAATTGTACACGTGAAGCCTCATCACATACAATGACATAACACTTGGTGTTTGAAATACTCAGCCACACTGCTGCAAGGCTCATCGTTATCTTTCCCTCAGACACATCATAAGAGCATCAAATAGAGTAATTTTTTTTTCAGTAAGCATACTGGCTTTAAGTAATTTCTGCTATAAAAAATGCTGAGCTTATTAGTGGAAAACCATTATTATCTGGAAATTACTCTTTCATGGGCTTCAGTGAGAATTAAAAGATTAAACATAGGAAGTGAAAATTATCATATGGATCTGAAATTTCACCAAGGCAGAATAAGCATTTTGACACCAGACCAATTTGGGTGGAAGAAAAATAGCAGCAGTATTAAGTGTCCAGCAACTATACCTACTAAATGGGTATTGCTTTACTCTGGTCTGGTTCCCCACATGCACATTCCCTCCTGAAATTAAAAATATGCCCTTTCTGTTGATCTCTCACTATTTTAAAAGTAGTAGCAAGATCACCTTACTTGAAAATAACAGTACTAAAGATACAGAAAGGTCGGCAGAGCCAAGTCAGAGCAGACTTTTGCTCATTTAAGTGCTATGCATTTATCAGGTCACAAGCAAAAATGACAGTGCAGGGTCCCTCCCTAGCCTGTGATGTTCCTGCATTAGAACCCATGCCAAGATACCGGCACTGTGAGCAGATCTAGAGACAGCAGGGGATGTTGCTGATCAGGATTAAGGGTACTCGCAGAGTGGGATAGAGAAGGGAATTTTACCCACTGCTTTGTAACAAATCCCCTCTGTTTCGTGCACACATTAGCCAAGAAGGTCATACGCTACCACTTTACGTGCTAACTGCTTTCAAAAGGATAAGCAAAGAAGTGTTCCTACCACCTTCTGGTAATTCAGCAACAAAAAGCCCCACTCTTGTGCTATCTTGTCTGAGGTAAAGATCCAAACTCCCTGTATTTAAAAAAAAAAATATTGTGAATTATTTTTTTACTTCCTTCTTCCCTACCCTCTAGCATTGTGAGTTTATAGCCCAAGGCAGTAATTAAGAGACCTCATTTACATATTTATGATGTCTCAAAAATGAAGAATGCTTTTTTTAAAGGAACAGATGTATCAACCTGTTAGCCTTTTTTTTAACTCTGTACATACTGAATCTTTATTCTTAAACAATTACTACAAAAACTATTATCTTCCACATAGCAAGAGGAATGCAATTATAAAGTGGCTTTGTGCAGGAGAATTTCACAAGCTTCTGCTATACTCTGTGTTGGTTTAAAGTTCAGCTTAGGAGACTACAATTGTTATATCAGAATCTGAACTTCCAAGTAACACAGTTAAGAAGAACAATTTGGTTCTTGGTCTCCACCAGTTCCTAAGGTAGCAGGAACAGTTTCCTAGGGAAAAAATAAAAGCAAATAAAAAAAAAAAGCCATACATTTCAACACTGCTTCAGGACATGTGCAAAAACGTACTGCAGTTTGAACGTTAGTATGGATTCAGTTCTGCTCTGTGATGAGCTCTCCTCATGGTCAGAGCTGCCGTTCACAGTGAGAGCTCTGTCACACCAGGACCAGTGGACCACAGAAACCTGATAACTGGCAGCCAAGGGAGACCTGAATCACCACTGAAGCAGGCCTGACATTGTCCCTGAGTTTAGAGACTCTTCATGCACAGCTTTCTGCTCTTGCTCCCATAAGCTTCCCTCCCTCACTGCTGGGCAAAGATGGAGCTGGAGTGGAGCTCACTGGAAACATGTCAGCTGCTGCCCAGCCCTAAGCACTGCCACCCACTCTCTTGCCTCAGCAACATGATGCCATTCCTTCAGAAATCAAGTTTTTAGCAAATAACCTTCCCACCAGAAATCTGTTTTGAAGGCAAAGGAGGAAAGGCAGCCATTCCCAGGAAGCAGGGGAGGCCACTGTGCGCAGTTGTCAGGCCAGCAGCACAGCATTAGGTCAAGTCTCCTTTCCCATGAGGACCAGCATGCTGCCAGCCACCCTGCGGCTGCTGGGCTGCACCAAATCTAATTTGCAGCCACTTTGGACCACTCAGTGGAAGAAGTACATGAAAAAAATGACACAGGAAATACCATCATCAGTTAAGAAATTGTTTTTTTAACAGCAAGTGAGAAGGGGAAATGAAGAAAAAACATTCCTTAAAGCAGGGATTCAGCATAGGAGCTCTAATCATCCATGTCCCCTCCTGCCGCAGCACATAAGTTTGGTTAATGCTGTTTATTCAATCAGCTACAAACTAATAATTTCCTGCATGTCTCCAGCATGCTGAGGATCCTATGAGAAGGCAGACAAGCTGTATCTACCAAATTACTTTGATCAGCCAACGAGCCGAGCCGAACCGAACCGAACCGAGCCCGAGCCCGGACCCGCGACCCGGGCAGGTGCCGCCCGCGCAGCGCCGCCAGGGGGCGCCGCAGGGCCGCGCCACCGCCCGCGCGGGGCCCGGGGGAGAGCGAGTCGGGGGCGACGTGGGGCCGAGGGGAAGCGGGGATCGGCCCTGCCCGGGGCGCGGGGGACGCGGGGATCGGCCCTGCCCCGGGCAGTGGCCACCGCCGGCCCCTGTCCTGCCTCTGCGGAGGCTGCGAGGCGGAACAGCCGCGTTCCGTCGCCTGAAAGCACGGACACCGCCGAGCAGCCGCGTGCGAACCAGCCCAGCAGCTCCCGAGAGCCTGTCACCTCCAGTGATGGATTTAAGAAACATCATTTCACTCAGCGCCCTGTCCGGGTGGTAAAGCGTGGCTGTCCGAAGACGAACACCCATCTAAATTCCACTTGACGTCTTCCTTATCATTAGCCATACTGGTTGTTTTCCTGAACTATCTGAACATACCTCCGTGTGTACACACAGGTTAATGCTATTAATTGCGTATAATTGCATCAATTCCCCGTCTCGGTGTCAGCCGGTGCCCTCCCGCAGCCCAGCCCAGCCCAGCCCCGAGGCACAGCGCAGGCACAACGCAGCTCAGCACGTCTGCACTCACAGGCACATACATGGACACAGCGCTGGAAGGGCTCTGAGCCCCCTTCTCAGCGCGACAGTTTTCTAAGATGCTCTCAAAGATCATCTGCCGGAAAAAGTTTAATATCTATCCATGACAACTAATTTATTTATCCTACTCGACAAGGTACAAAAAAGAAGCAAAAAAATATAAAATGTCAAGTGAAGGGCTGTTTTCATCATGAAACGCTTGGAAAAAGGAAGCTGTTTTAATAAAGCTTTATTTACCATAAGCTGCTAAATAGCTACTGCCATTGGCTTTGAGCTATTAAAGAGGGCCAGATGTGAGACAAAGCAGTGTTTGTTATGCTGGGTGAGGAAGAATAGATATTTGTGCTGTGCTGCTTTCCATTGTTGCTCTACAAATGTGCAGTAATCCCCAGAAGACTTTCTATCATCTTTGACTGCGAGAGGGGGAAAGCGAGCGAGGCTGGTGCGTGCGCACACCGCCCGGCAGGCACAGCTCCGCCGAGGTGGGAGCAGGTTCCTGTAATTTATGGGGGCTTGAGCTGCAAGGGCTGGCAGTTTTGTCGGGTTTAAGGAAGCTGTTTCTGCAGCCGTGTGCTTGGGAACGTTTTTATATACAGAGCCTATTATATGCAGGCATGAACAGCCAGCCAGATACACACAAAAACAAACCCACACATGCTTTTGAAAAAAAGACAGCATGACAGCTTGCATAAGCAATCCTGCTGGACTCCTCTGGGAGGAGGAGCGGCGGTGCACACAAGTTGTTCAATCATGAAGCACATCTGCACCCTGATTACAAAAGCAAAGGTGGTCGGGTTAGCTGGAAGCACACACAGAGCACTGGAATATGACCTATACTTAAAGTATAGACATAAAAATATAAAAAACAAGCCCCATTGTATAAGAATGGTGTTGCAGAAACATGGCTAAAGAGAGTGCTCCTTTGAGCCTGGACAAGTTAGTCACGAGCCAGCACTAACCATTAAGCACATGAACTGCCCTCCTGCACCAGCAGCCCTCACCTCCAGCCTGCTGGCTCAAATGAGTGGTTTCCACAGACCGAGAGCAGCATCTGCAGATCACAGTTTCAAGTAATTGCCCTGCTGCATGCTTATATTACAAGGTTGGTTTCCCTGCATTCCGACCAGTTCCTAGTGTCATCAGCTCTGTCAGCTTGTTATCTTTAGGGAGAGAAAGGAAAAGGGACACTGCAGTTTAAAACAGCAAGAGGTAATAACACAAAATTAAAGGCATAAGTGTGTAGAAGTGTGCTACTGGGGAGCCAGGGCCGACAGACCTGGTATAGTGCTCTCAGAGGCTTTGCACACTCCAATATAGACAGATCTGCTAGAACAAACATTGACAGTTCCACAGCAGAACCCACTGATCCAGTGGTTTATTATATGTACTGTAGCTTGCAGGTAAGAAATACTAATCCTCATTGGGACAGCTACAAGCAAATGAGCCTTCCCTAAACGCTTGCAGGGTTGCACTCAAATCATCTCATAACCAGTGTCCCTGATCGTTCATACAACAATGCTGTAAAAAATCCCTCCCTGATAAATTGCCAATCTATAAACTGAAGCAGAATCAAGCACCTCTTCCCACTTTCAGGGCTCAGTGGCAGGATTGCAGAATAAGTCAGGTGAGCATAGGAATTGAAAAGGATTTGCATTCTGGCATGTGATGCTTCCTTATTTACCTAATGAAAGCTTGTTTCTTTGAGAGGTTCTGTGGTAAGATGTGAAGTATTTGCTGGAAATTCTTTGTGTTTGCCTACCAAATATTGCAACAGGCCTATAGTGTTGCTAACATCACCAGGCTTACACACCTTCTGGGGGCTCAGTCTACAGAGCTGCAACAAAGAATATGTATGAACTGGCAACTTTTCCCTGCTCTTACTAGACTTTTATCAGCTGCCAAAGAAAGCCAGCTGGTTTGTACACATTTATCTAAGTTATTTGCTTAAAACCTAAAAGATGAGCTACAGAAGACAACCTCATATAAGCGTTTTCTAAAGGCTTAGAGGAAACAGTAAATGACCCAACCGGACTGTACAAAGATGGTTTCAGAAGGAGGAAAAAAGAATAGTGGAGAGATGGCACTAGCTGCAAATATTTTTAACAATTTAACAATAAGCTATCAAAAACTGAAGATGCTATTTTGTATTTGCTATGCTCTGATAACATCTGTCTTGAACCAGACAGCCTGCTATATAACAAACAGAGGTCAAAACCTCTTGGGCCAGCCCAAAGAAATGCTCCTAGCAAGAAAGATCTCGAGCCCACTGTGAATTAGAAATGAGAAGGATTTGCATTCTGACACTGAATGCCCTCTTACTTATCTGATGAAACCAGGCATGTTTGGGAAGTTGAACTGTAGCATTTGAAGGAAATTGCTGATTTCTTCTTGTGATACTGTACCATCACAACTTCTAGTCCTCATTGCTGGGTGGCAACAGAAAAAAACATAACAATCCCCTATCCCTAAACTATATTGCACCAAAAAAAAGGAATGACAATAGATTTGGACTTTTTTTTCCCCCCAAGGAAATTTAGCATTGTAAAGAAGGCATATAGTTGAAGTAGATGATAATTTCTCTTTATATTCTATATGTGTAAGACTTATTCACCTTTTCTTTCATTCTGTCAGAATAAGAAACTCCTCCCAACACCAATGATTTTTGATAAGCCACTGGGGAAAGAATTGCTCCTTTGGAGAAAATCACTGAGGGAAAGGGAAGGAGTGGAGAAAGAAAAACAGTGTTACCTCAATCAACAAACTCTCTGGAGAACAGAGCAACTGAAGAGCTCCCTTGGGACACAGGCTCTAATAAATTTTCCATTAGCCATTATTCTGGCCATTCTGATAAAATTGAAATAAATATTTACCAAACTTCCTAGAACAGAAGCAAAATAAAGTCCATGAGGACCAGCAAAACCTATAAAGACTATAACTGAAGAAGTGAGGTAGAAGTTGGATGGATGTCAATTTTTGTAGCCAGGGGAAACAGAGCAGTTGCTAGCAGCCAGATGATATTGTTTGCACTGCTTTCAGTGGCTACCCAAGTGTGTCTTGTCACAAACTCTCCACTTCCTTTGAATTATGACAATTTAGTGCTAGGGGATGCCATTACTTTAAAGTAGTTTAAACTAAAGATACTGGGAATCTAGACAACACAAAAGTTTTGGTAAGGTCTATAACCATTTTTATCATCTTCATTTTAAGGCAGCTGACTGGAAATCCATTCATATTAGTATTTCCAGACCTGTAGAATACATATTAAAAGACATGGTATTTGGTTTTATTGAATTGTCCTGCAGACAAATGTCCAATATTTCAAGTCACCACCAAATCCTATAAGAAACCTTAATGACAGTCTGGGTAAAATAAGCCTGGATTGGACAAGAAAATCAAATGACACTGCATCCCTCAAGGAATGCTCTTCTGTACATACACAATGAAGCATTGTGTGAACACAATATATTGGGAGACTTGAAATGTGACCACTATTTGTGTTCATCTCAACAGCTAATATTCAAGTACCTGAAACACAACCAAAGGAACAGATTCATTACTACTGAAATTTTACCAAGAAGGCCAGAAATATTTTTGATACCCTAGAGTTGATTTTTGAAAACTATGTAATTTAAAAACTAGTTGAAACTGCACCACCTTCATTCCAATAAAATCAAAGCTGCACACATCCCTAGTGTTTGACTGTCTGTAATGTAGTCATGCTTTTCATACTCTCTAAGTGCCCATAATTCCAGTAAGGTTGAAATTCTTTTAGATACCTAGACGATAAAACGCTGTAGGAGCTTTACACAACAAAGCATGCTGCCTTCAAGAAAGATTTAAACTGAAATAACCACGATCCCCTACACTGCCCCATTCTGTTTTCTCGCTCTCTTACCACTTGAGAGGATCTTTACATCTAGAAACTGGCCTCTGAGAATTGCCAGTGTCCCAAATATGCTTTACAGGCCAACAAAGAACATTTTACACTTATCATGAAATAAGTTTCTTTTTACTATGAATCTTAACAGACAACTTAGTTTTCAAAGGTTTGATGAATTCCATGGTTAAGATCTGTCACTTGCTCAGTTCATGAACAAACCTCTTGGGATAGTCAGATGCATTTTCTTCTGAGAGCACAGAACTCTGTTAGCTGTACCTCCACTAGGTCTCTCACCCTCAGGTGATAGCACAAGCAAAGCTGAAATGGCATTTAGCAGAACACAACACATCTCAAGCAGGTTTTTTTTAAAATCCTCTCAAGTATTTGAAAGCAGCAACTTTACAAATGCTAAACTGGGCTTGAACAAAAGCTACCTCGACTGAAAAGACTAGGAACCAGTGTGGCATCCCCTGTTAAGAAGAGGAGGCACAGTTCCCATCATCCCTACTCCTGTTTCAACTGCAACAGGCCAGGAGCAAGCCTGACGACTTATGAGTGACAACTGCCTTACAAACTGAAGCAGGCAGACGTCCCATTTTTATTACCAACAATGTAAACAGAAACACTATTGCTAATGAATTATTTATTGTGCAATCCATAAATTATGACACTCAGGCTGTCTTGCATTTTTCATACCATCGTCATTATTACAAAGTTTATGCCCAGACAGTTTTTCCCATAACTACAGGACAAAGCCAGCCCTGTGAAGAGAGACCTGAGCTCTTCACCACCACCACCACCACCAAAGCATCCTTTCTTCATTTCCTCTGGCTTTCCAATTACATCCAGAGCTCCTCAGGGTAGGTGCTGTCTCCACCAAATACACATCAAGTGCCCAATGCAGCAAATCACAGTTGAGACTGGGACTACTACATGCTAGTTTAATATGAACAATGAAAAGTGATAGATTTAAATCTTTAATGTATGTATTACTGTAAGTTAAATCACCTATTACCCTTCCTACAATTTCAAGACAAAATTTCCACCATTCAGCCAGACTTCGAAAGACAAAATTAACTTGATAAACTTAGACTGTACATTGAGGTGACACCTGGATAAAAGCAGTTTAAGTCCAGACGATATTTTCTTCTACTCATGTACTTCCTTTCTTATTTTTAGTTTAAATGGTTATTATGACACAGTGGAACAGACTTCAAAATGCTACATACTTCTCTTCTTTGCTCCCCATGGCAATACTACAGACTCCAGAAGTCAGCTTTATAGCCTTCAAGTTTTTCTGAAGCCCTGCCTGATTAGCCATACTCCAGAGTGACTTGCATTGTGATCAAACAGGACATGCTGGTGACACGCATACAAAGATGGCAGAACAGTCACACTGCAAAGCCTTCAGCAGGCAGGAGTCAGTGTAACATCTCATTTGAAACAACACTCAGCTCCCCTGAAAAGGAAACAAGTAAGCCCTTCAAAAAGGTTGTGATGAACTTGAGGAGAGATATGTTGTTGTGCCAGTTTCAAACCTTGCAGAGTATAGAACTCCTTCCATCCAATGCCTCCTTGTCTTTTGCTCTTGATTTTTGCCATCCTTAAGCCGCTACATTTTGGCACCTTTTTCCCTCCAATCCGCCTGCGTAACTGGAGTTAATTAGATCTGAAATTTGGAGGGATATCTTTTGGAAGATGGTTCATTTTTTGTAAAGTCTAGCTGCCCAGTATGCCACATTACTGGATTAAAAAGATTTTTGCTTACGACATGGCTGATCCAGCCAGGGATACAAAAGAAAAGCATAGGCTAGCACGAAACAGGGCATGCTGCAGGAGCAGTCCATCTGCTCCTGTCCTGTTCTGGATAAGGGAGCCAATTCAGATAGTACCGGATGCAAGAGTCTTATTTTTTTCTGATTTTGCTTCTCTTGACATAACCCAAGCCGTGAAGGAGTTATGTAGCAGCTCTTCCATCCCAACCAAAAGCCATGTCACTAACTTGCACTACTTCTAATTAAGGACTTCCTTGAGCCATCCTTTCCTACCTTTCCCATAGGTCAGGAATTGAACCTGGCTCCACTGCCCTTGACAATACATTTAGATATTCACCAGTCCTAACTAAGGAAATTTCTACTCTTAACCAGATGATAGAAAGGTAAGACCCAGGCAGTCACAGTTTTTCCTCCTAAGGTGATAGTGGTATTCAAAACAGTAGACAGTAAACTACTAAACTACTAAATAATGCAGTGCTCTGTCTTTTATCTCTACACTTCTCAGCTTGTAATTTCACTGTTCTGACTGTTCAAAGCATAAGAAGCAAGCAAATACCTACGTAAATGTCATCCTCCAACAGCTGACTTCTTGGCTATCGGCAAACAGCAAAGCAGCAACAATTAAACAATTCCTTAAGTCAGATGCAGGAAATAAGAATAATTTAAAAAGAAATGTCTAAGAGAGCAAAACTCATCAACATTTTTACAGGTTAGCGCAAATACCAGAGATGTACATGCAAATGGGATAGCTATAATCCAAGACACGACAAAATACTTCTATGAAATACCACAGGAGAAAGTATGGCTTCTCAGTTCTTTGCAACAACTACTTCTCTTCTCTAGAAGAATGAGAATTATTTGGCAACTTGCTTTACCAGCTCAAATACAGAGGTATTATTATATACTAGGTATTATGATCAACTGTATGGAAGGACAAAAATCAGGGCATGAGCCCTTTCTTGACGGCACAACATTTTGTCCAGAAAGGGAGCTGTAAGCACAAAGAAGAAGAAAACCGTACTATGTGTAGACAGACCCCTAATCTGAAGAACTGGGCATCTGGGCCTGTCCAGAAAGACACACACACACAAATTCCACAGGATTGAAAGTCATTTGGAGAAGAAAAAAAAATCATACTACAAAGTTTGTAGAGTGTAAGTTTCCTTTGCAATCATTAGTACATTATAATGACCTTCATGTGCTTTTCAATAAAAAGATCAGTGTTTATTAAGCACTGTCCTAGTTCAGCAAGTGGGACCAGTTGTCACTGTGTGGGGGTGGCCAAAGCTATGTATTCTACCCCCATCTATTCATTCCCAAGGTCAATGGCCCATTTGCAGCAGCTTCCCAGGGAGTCGTTAGCACCTCCACTCCCAGCCTGAGGGGGCGTAGGTGCTAATGGGCCATCAACAGTCCAAANTAAGCTCAGTAACAATGAAACAAAGAAACAAATAAATGCAAACCCTAAAATTCCAGTTCTCTAACTGTAAAAATATTATGCATTTGTTCCTTGTAAGATCAGTTCAGTCCCTGAAAACATCCCCTGGTAACAGACAAAAAAACCGTGGATCTTGGTTCCCCAGAATGATGATGTGCTACCACCTGCAAGTGTCATAAATCCATGGAACAAGCTGCCTATTTTCAAGCTTCTTCCCATTTTACTTCCCATGAGAAAAGACCTAGTTTGCACATAAATTTCTTTTTTTACTGGCTTCAATAGGCCTGAAAAAACTTAGGAGGATGTGTATGACATGATATAGCAACACTGTGACTTACTTCCACTGCTGAGCAAAAAATTATATACTTTTCAAAAATGCTAAGTGGAAAAATATTTTGCTCAAAGGTCAACCTTATTCTAGAGACCCAAGCTAGCGCTCTACTGTAGTCTGGTCTCTTCTACAGCAGAGATACATTGCAGGAGCCCAGTTGCATATTCTCTAAGTGACTTGACCAAGATGACAACATAGGCAATTTTGAACCTTTGACATAAGCCTCAGACAGTGTCCTAACACCCAAGTCTTTCCTTCCTTGTCTATTACAAGAAGCACATGATAAAAACCACTGTGGATTGTCCTATTCTACTTTTAGCTGTACAGATTCATTCTCCAGAACAGTTTTAAACCAATTTAGATACCTGTTTCCTGGGATGACTCTCATTTATTCAAGTCTCTCAAGTACCACTAAGGTTATAAATTAGTTTATTGCTGCCAATCATTCAGACTCAGTCTATCACAGTTGCCATCTTGGCTTCCTGACTTGTTTTAGACTCTGCTTCAGGACTTGTTCAAAACTCTGGAAAGGATTGGTGTATATTATCTGCAATTCAAGTTTCTTTAAACCTCACTATCATAATGCAAGTGCTTTTAATACACCACACCTGTTATAGAGTCAAGAATTCCTAATGGACTGCATAGCAACTGCAGTGCTATTATAGAGCTATAGGAAGAAAACCTCTGATGGGTTTTAGGAGCGAAGTTCCCAAGAGCTTTCTGACTGGCCTGTGAAAAGCAATTCACCCGCATACAAGTTTTTAATAAGCCTCCTTCCTTCTGAAAGCAAACTTATCTGCTATTTATAAGGCTTTGATTAAACCAACACATACAAATACATACATAAGCACACATGCACCACGTGTGACAGGATGAAATGCTAGGGAAGAAAGAATTTCTATTACAAACTCATGTAAATGCTTTCTTGCAAGATCAACTGTTCTGCAGTTTAATTCATCTGTGTTGCAGAACATGCCTAAGCTATGACCTAGGTTTGTATGAATCATCCCATGAGCTACATTATAAAGGGAAAATACAGGGATATATGATACATTTTGTTTGACACATCATATTGCCACATCCCTACCTGCAAGAAAGTGAATTGCTAAATTAGTTTAAAACAGTTATTTAACAAAACACATCCAAGAATTGAAGAAGCAATTTAATGCTCAACAGAATAAAGCTGCATTTAGCACTGACAGTGACCCAGTGGGCCCCCTTCACAGGTGCCGTGAAGCACAGGCTGCCTTGTCAGTCTCCAAGAACGAAGCAGGGCCGATACATAGAAGGGAGTCGTTTAGGACACAAACTGGCAAGGAAAATATCAGAGTTGGAAGGTCACATAAATTGCTAGACATGAAGACAAGATCTGTCAAAAAGACAAACTACCTAACAATTCTAACCTATTGGCTAGGGCTGTCCATGTCAGCATAATGTTAACATAGATTATAGCCTCACCACAAAAACATCCACAGAGATGGAAGAGAACTGCAGCGAAACTCCCTTCCTTATCTTCTGTTTAGACAGGAACTCATTCTAACAGAGGCTTGAGGATGTATTTTCTCTGTGTGTATTTTTTTTTGTCTCACCCCAACATAATATATATATGACAAGTAAAAGGAAAATGGTTAATATGTTAAAAACATAGTTGTCAATTCCTCTACAGAGTTGATCAAAGCATCCATCACAATTTCTGCCCAACGGGGAGGTTTTAAATTATTATTACTTTTAAATAAAAACTTCTCTGAATAGTTGCTGAAATATTTAAACTAGAAAAGTGGGCATTTACTAGACAGGAGATTAACTTTTTTATATTTTAAATTGTTTGCATTTCTCCCAACTATTACAACTAACTCAATCACAATTATGGAGCTGTGATTGTTCCGTCTAGTAGAGATGCTGATGATTCTCCATTTTTAATGTAAAAGCAACTTTAGACCACTGCAACTTTTCTACACCACATGATTTTTACTTGCCACCTCAGACCTCTGCTGCTTTGCAATATATTGCTTTTGTCATCTCTCCCCCGGCCTTATTTGGATTGGCATTAGAGAGAAGGCCTTTGGGAAGGCCTGGAAGTATTCATCAAGTTAGTAGGTGGGACACTTCCCTGGGAGAGAGTATTAAGTTAAACCTCCAGGAATATTTTCAGGGAATTCTGATATTGTTAATCCCCCAGGGTTTATGCATGAAATGTGACATTTGAGATTAGTTCAGAAGCATCTGTTCATAATGCCTAGAACTGAATCTTCAAGAATGTACCATTTTCAGAGAAAGGCACCTCCCTAAAGCTTTATTTCCCTTTTGAGTCACTAAAGCTAAAATCCAATGATTATAAACTGGACCTGTTTCTCACATTATGACCCACTAAGTGACACTCAAAACTCAAAGGACAAACCTCTCTCCAAGATTCATTAGGTTGGACTCCACTTATAGTGCATACCCTACTTCCAATAATTTTTTTTATTCTTGAACAGTAGCTCAGGATGCTTATTCTTACATGTTAGTTTTAATAAAAATTAACTGTTGGGCAAGCTGATCAATGAAGAAAAACAAAGTCAGCGAAAAGAAATTGAAGAATTCTTGGTTTCTAATTTTTTGTCTGGGTGTTTTTCTGGCTGCTTTTTTTTTTTGTGTGTGTTGGTGTGTGTTTTGTAGGTTTTTCTTTTTTTCCTAAACACAACACAAGCAAAAGCCAATTCTGAAGGATTTGTAAGGGCAATGTATATTCCCTCCCAGCTATTCAAGCAGGCAGTAGGTATTCATGAGTACTGAGAGATGCACATAATTATGCCTGAATGATTATTTATCCAGAATGAAGAGCAACTGTGAAACATCTATCACTCTTTGTTCCAGGTCAGAAGTTTCAGCTAGCCATTTAAAAAGGAAAAAATAACATCATGCGGATGAAGCAACCGACAATATACTGAGCACCATGAATAGTGAATATACAAATCAAAGTGTCTCAAACACAGAAGCTCTAAAGTTAGAGCTGTTTGTCATGTATTTCTGAACACAAAAAATTAGTTTGGTTCATAAAAAAAGACATTGACAAAACATATTAATTCCTTTAAAAGATATATGATATGCTTAGAGTAGCCATTTCCTACTGATTATGACATACATCCTGTTTAATTTCTTTTAACCAGACACTAAGCAGGATATATCCAACAGTAGATCAAGTCAACCAAGAAGCCTATACTGAAGCACTGAATAGCATGCAACAGCATCCAATACATTTGCAGGGTCTAGTTCCTGTATTGCATCACCTTCAGATGTTAAGAAAGGTGTCGAAGAGCTCTAACACTTAAGTTTTCCCATGGCCTCAGGGTACAGAGCTCTCCACCATTTGTCCACTTCTACTTGAAAAAAACCCCAAAACCTTTGGCATACCATGTTTGGTACCATTTTAAGTGGTGCTTTCCACCAAACAAGCACAGTGTGAACCAAGGCAGTATGACACGAGAGCCTCCAGCATTAGCATCACGGGTGGTGGTACTTGCAATTGTGGACAGTTGCTGCGAAAAACATTTGTCTGAAGTAACTGAACTTAAGCCTTGCCTCATTCTTCATTGGTTGTGATAGCACAGCAAAGCCCCCCCATCTTCCTTAAAAACAAAATAAAACAAACAAACAAAAAAAATCTGCAGAACAAAGGATGGAGTTGGTTTGACTAACTTTGTTTCACTGACTTGATGTGGGAAAATAAAAGACCATGGCAGAAAGCTGGAATTAATTCAAAGTAAAAAACTGTTGGTTTCATGCTACCCTTATATGCAGTAAGACGAGAAAGGAATACTAACCAAATCCTAATCTCAACCAGGACAGTTTAAAGCTAAACAACTGCTCATTTCTAAATATGTCATCTAAGAAAACAATGAATGAGTTAGGTTTTAAATTTGTTCTTTCTTCAGGGAAAAGAAATAGCAAAGGTATTTAAAATTAAACAGGACATTCACAATTAATCTGCTTTTTAATTAACTTACTTTGCTGCTGTAAGTGATTCTGCATTTACCCTCATTCTTTTGAAAATTCCAAAGTGCTACTTCTGACCTGTGATTTACTGTTGCCGTACATCTTTATAAGCAGTACTTTAGTTTAAGTGGCAGTTGCATATTAATTACAAAGTTAATTATGTGCTATGTAATCATGCTGTAATTCATTAGTTTACTCCACGGTGTGAAAGGATAATGCTAAATGGAAGACTTGATGCAGAGTATTTTAGTAATTTACATTTTTGCATCAAATATTCAAAATATTAACCTGAAAACATTGTTTGCACTTAAAGAAGCCTATAAAAATGCTCATTGTGATTCTACTTGCAATTGTGCTAGAACTTTTCCTCCTTAAAACAGTTGCAGAAATTTTGGCAGGGTGAAGTATCTCATCTGAACCCAAGTACACATTTAACTGCTGCTGAGACCAGGCCAAATAAATCGGAAATATTGAATGAGATCAAGTATCCCAATTTTGTACTTTTTAACATGATTCATCCTCCAAAGACAAGTGTTCTCTGTTTTGTCAAATCAGGTTTTTTAAGATGTTTCAGCTTGAAAACCTAAAAATGGATGCATCCAGTAGTACAAACCACAGTTGAATGCACAGGGCACAGGCTTTTATGGTTCTTATTTACTCACACTTTGCATAAAGTACCTATAGCCAGATAGCTTACAACTGGTTTCTGTCCAAAATCTGCAGGGAAATGCAATTCTAGGTTACTCGGGTCTCAAAATAACTCTGTTACTACAGATCTATGTTTCCCAACAGAAGTATTGAACACAAATGTAAATATTTATTTTTAATATAATGATTTTTAGTGAAAAAATGAACTGAGCACAATACCATAAAGCTGCCTCTCTGTCCCAGGTTTAATTATCCCTGGAGCTATCCAGCTTACTCTGATCAATAAAAAAAATCTAATTTTTACAAAGACCTCTTAGTCATGAAGGATTCCTCGTCTGCTTTCAAGGGCACCCCCTTTCCCCCCGTAAAAGTATTCCAGCATTTACTGTTCTTCTTCAACCAACACTGGTTTTCCAACACCAATTCTTCACCAGCTGCAATCTTTTTTCCTTCCACTAGCTATCATTGTGATGCAAAATGATGCTCTTCCTCCGATATTTAAAAGTCAACAGAGGAAGGGGTATCTCCTCCCAAAACTAACACCATAAAACACACAGTAAAAAAGCACTTTAAAATCGTGCTTTAAAATCTATCACTTAAAATTAGAGAGAGAAAAATTCCTATGCCAAGGGTCTGTGTTTTTCAGCACATACTCCATCTCTACATCTGCTTACAAAAACAAAAGCAAGACTACTTTAACTATTGATACTTCTGCAGAAAATCGAGATGGTACAATGAACAGAATAACCTTCTATACAGTATTTTGACTTCACAATCTTTACTGTCAGGCAGACTTCGTCTACAAAAAGAAGCCCTAACCCTCCAAACAAACATCAAGAGATTACCAAATCCATGGCTGAGTTTGCAGCACCTCCAGAATTCTGCCTCATGAGCAAAGCAAGTTTCCCTTTGATGTAATTTGGGAAAAATAAAGAATCCATATTTGTACAGGTGAATTGTGACAGTGAAACTACTAAGAGCTTTTTACTCCTTAAAATTCTAAAACTTTTGTTTAAAAAATATCATAGGGACCTCAAAAATATAATGTACACAGAGCAATGGAAGTTCCAGTGGAAGAAATTGAATTAATGATATGGTTCTTATGAAAATTTTAAAAATACAGTAAAAGAGCATACAGTTTCATGCTACTGCAATTTGAGTACTACATACATAATTATGTAAGGTTTGAGCTGGTTACTAAGGCTTTTTTAAAGAGTAGTCAAAGAAAATGCACATGTGCCAGTGGCTTTTTAAAAAACAAAGCTGGAATCTATGTAAAAAACTTTATGTGCTCTGTAGTCTCAGCTAAAAATAAATATTCTCTTTGAGCAATATGGTCATGGATTCTGCACTGAGAAATGGAGTTAAAAATTAATTTCAAGCCTTACTAGAAAAAGCAAACAATAAATATTCTGTCCAATACAAAAGAAAAAACTAATCAGTGGAAAAAGTAATTTTATTTGCAAACTTACACACATGTACCACAACAGCTAAAAAACCCCCTAAAAGCATTTGCTTCCCCTTCAGAAGCAGCCACAAGACATCTAACTTGGTCTGTAAAGCTAGCACTTGCTGAGCTGTGTAATTAATTTAATTCTGTAGGGACTGGGTTACAGAATACACAGATCTATCATCTCTGGCTTCTATTTTGGAACAGGTATCTAACACATGTGTTGTTAAAATATGTATGGTATGGATAGATCCGTGCATTTTGTGTTTTATAGAATAAAAAAAGCTTTCTTTTTTTTGTAATGTATGATGATACATCCTAAATCCAACAACAATTTAAAAAAACCCCAAAACCAAACACGGCTAAAATGCTCCTCAACATTTTAGCTCATGGTAGAAAGTATTAGCCTTCCATTCCTATATCGTGGTGTAAAAAAAGCCTTTAAGAGCAAGTAAAGCTTTCAAGAATATTAAGACTATTAGTTTAAGTTAAACAGAATACAGTTATATGGTTGACTCAGCTTTTTAGATTCATTGGAGATTTTGTCACAGAAAACAAGAAAACAAAAACCCAATCAAAAAAAAAAGAGAGAAAAGGTACTTTTGATTTGCTTAGTGATTTTTCTCCCATGTTAGCAACAGGACCAACAACTTTGGTCTTGATTCTTAGCATTAGCCACCTCCTAGAGAGGCTTTAGCCTAAGCTAATGGTCCAGGTTCCATCAACAGTCAACAGTGAGCAGCACAATCAAAGGGCAGTTTGTCCTATGCTGAGACAGATGCCAAAGATGGGTGGCACAAATTGCTTTCTGGAGATACCTCTTCCTGTCCATTGCTTATAGAGCAAGTCTAGACAATTTAAGAAGCCATAGCCCTCACTGACATGGGGGATGATGCACACTCTAGTCACAGCTTCATTTCTGAAAATTAAATTTTATTTCCTTGACATTTATGAAATTGTGTGCTAATGTTACAAAACGCATTAACTTTAATTCAGGCAGAAGTAAAAGGATCTGAAATGAGAGTCCTTAATTGTTACATGATCCTTGGTTTTCTCACTACAAAAATATGTTAAGTGTTTCTTACATAATTAGTAAGACCTATATTTAATTGCAAGTTGTATGTAAATATGGTACTGTACATTCTACTTGCCCATCAGTAAAATCTAAGTGCCCTCTCTTCCAAAAGTCATTAAAAATAAATATGAAGAGACCTTTCCAGAGGCTTGAGTTTTGTAGAACATGGATAATTTATGCAATATATGCAGTAATTTATATAAGCCTCATTCTCTACACTAACATGTGCAAATGCAAATATATTTCATACATAATAAAATCAGAGAATTTCTTCCATTATGTTGAGCCCTAGACAAGGGATCTGGGAAGGTGCATCCAAATTCAGTCACTCCTCCCATGAAAGCCTGGGAAAGTCATAGGTTCTGCTATGCACTTGTTTAACAGCAATGGAATAAAACACACTTTCCCAGGGTGTTATGGGAATAGATATATAAAAAATATTAACTGCTCAATTAGACAAATCACATAGGTAACATAAAAGTATCTAGATGAAGTATATTGCAATGTAAGTGTTTTCTTTAAATTAAATACATCTCTCTCAGCCATGCAGGAAGCCAATTTACAAAAGCTCACTAAGATGAATATCCTGAATGAAAACAAGCCTAGAGTCCACTATGATGTATTACTATCTTTAATTATTAAAAAAAAAAAATTAAATATTGCAAAACTCTGAAATTACTCTGGCTCTTTGTCTTTATCAGAGAATTTATTGTAGAGCAAATTTTTAATAGATCATGAAAAACATGACATTTTGGGCAAGACCATTAGCACATTCTTGTTTGTCCTGGTACAGCTTAATAGAGGAGAATGCTACTGATTTACAACCTCGAAAGTAAACAGAATTGCAAGTCTCTTGCACTTATGTTCCTTATCACCGTTCTCGGGACATGCAGGCATGTAATGAATTCCCAGAAACAACACAGGCCACCACCTCATCTCACCTTTGCTAACATAAGGCTTGCAGTTTTCACGTGCTGGTGGCTGCCTGGTCAGCTGTCCTTGTGCATCTCTGCTCTTCCCATGGCTCACAGCTCCTGCAAAGGCAGTCTGCAGCACACAGCTGCAGCTCAGAAAGCACTCCCGAGCTTTGCACTGATCACCAACCACTGGGCAATCAAGGTGATAATTTTACCTCATTACTGACATCTGGACAAACTATGTTATTAGACAATAACAAAAAAAAAAAAGGGCTCCATTTTTAGCAGCTCCTAGTGAGTCTGAAAGCTTAAAATTTGTTTCCAAAATACGTAACATATCTGCTAATGGTACTCTAAACCTCCTCCTGTTCTCCCTTAGTCACAATTTATGATGAGCTACAAACCTGGGTCTGTTCCCTCCAGAATTTAGCAAGTTGGTCTCAGTCTTACATGAATTTCTGCCCACTAAGACCAAGTTTTGGTTACTCTTGTTATCATTCAACTGTAATAATTACTAACAAAGCAAGAAGGCTGAGCCGTTCCTCAATGCAAACATAACACTTCAGACATCATGCTCATAATCAAGAGAGATCAAAAGCGTCCTTACCACTCTGTTACAGGCATCTTTATCACGAATACAGCTAATAACTCCAGATCTCAAACTTTTTTAGAAAAAAAAAAGTAACGCAAAATAACACATCCAAATCCTCCAGCACAAGATTTCTCCATGCATTTACACTTACAATCTTTTAAGGTTCAGTTCTCTTCTTCCTCTGAAAGCATCTCCCAAGATCACCTTGTTTGTGAGACAATTTTCTTTCAAAGGTTTATCAAGTCTCCATGGTCACGGTGGAGGTCTCCAAAGCCACTCAAGCAGTTTGCCCCAGTACCAGCAAAGAAAGTGAAGTTGTTAGGAGAACTTTTTAATGCTAAAACCAGGAGTGCCCTCTAGTGAGATTCCACAGGGAGGATGTCAAGCTAATATTTGTGAGCAAGCGCTTCGTCTTCATAGGTGGTCTAATCTCTTGGGAGTGTAATTACTGTAATATACTTCCCACAATGCAACATCAAGTATGGGAAAGCAAGAGCAGCTTGTGTGTGTTTATGCAATGTTGAGGGACCAGAGAACCAGCACTGAGTGGCTGATCAGGGAAGCCCCAAAACTCAGGCAAAGCCCCATCACATCTCCGTTGCAGTGCTACAGAAGGAGTATTTGCTCAGTAGAGAATACCTAGGCTCACACACAGTGTTAGTTAACATGAGCAACACTTTAATAAACAGACATCAAACACAAACTCATCTAACAGTATTTGCCCTCTTATTATATGCTTTGAAATTCTCGTCTCTAATCTTACAACATGCTTTATTCTGTTCACATTTAGAAGATTAAAATTACTAAACTGGAAATGGTACCTAAATGAAGAGATCCAGACACTACCTAAGCAGATAAAGTGAAGTACACATGATCAAACAGGCAGACTGAGAAACTCTGCATCCTGTTGTTTCATACTATAAAACTGCTGATCCATCAGCAACTCAAAGCAACTGTAAATCTTGCAGTGTGCCTGGTAGCAGTGCTTGCAGTGTAAGCCTCAGGGCAATTTCTAACTTATTACAGACCTTTTCTGTCAGCTCATCATGGCAGTCCTTTGTAGGGATAAATAACTCGCATATCCACCTTTGCTACATCTGAATAGGAATACATACTTCAGAACTCATAGATAAGTAGCACCAGTATTTTCTAATTCCCCCCAAACTGTTTGACTGAGGTTTCCAAGAAAAAGTGGAAAACCATAATCTTTTGGCCTTCAAAAATAGTTTTACAAATTAAGAGAAAAGGGACAGAGAAAATTATGTATCAGAGGCCACAGATTAATGAAAGTAGTACTGAATATTGATAGTTCCACCCACATTAAGTTTAAAGAGATCAACAGTTATAACACCACCGAAGAAAAAGTCATGTTGTGCTGTAGGTGTGCAAGTCAGAGAGTACATAACAAGAGGATTGCAGAGGTCACTTCTCAGTAGGAAAAAACATCTCTCAGGAAAACTGCTTACTAATTCTGTAAGCAAAAAGCAAGAATATGAAGAGCACAAAACAGAGACAAGAGGAAAGATTTCATTTTACAACAACAACAAAAAAATAATCGTTCCTGAGATGGAATCTTAGAGTGTGGTCTTGCTGATAGTTAATTTTTACTACATGATACTCCTTAAGGAAGAGGCTGCTCACATGAAGAGTTGACAGAGTAAACTATAACTTAAAACAATAAAAGAAAGAACAGATGGAGAGAAGTGTCTTCTTTTCCTTCACATGTCTGTGATGCATTTGACTTCACACACATCTCAAGCTATGTATCAAAACTAAATTTGATGGCTCATATGCCTAATAAGATACAGTGGCCTTCACCTTTAGGTCAAGAGTTCAAATGCAAGCCCAATCAGTGGTGACCAAATGTTGTTACCATCTGCCTGTTTTAGTGGCCGAGATGAGAAGAGAAGGGTTGTTCAGCTCAGTCCTATTGTTAATGGGCAGGTGTCTCCACCACAGAACAACCATCATGAGTGTTACTAACTGGAAGTTGATTCAGAGAGGTCAAGAACTGAATGGGCATAAAAACTAAATTAACAGATTAAAGAGTCCCTCCAGATAAGGGTCAATGCAGTTGTATGTCTGGATAAAAAGCATTTCAGTCTTCAGGGCTTGCAGTCACATGCCCATCACTGAACCAAATTATTTCTTAAATGGAAACAGAATTGAATGAAATGATTTATAATTTGATTTAAATTTAGCTATTAGACTAGTTCCCATTTTCTTTAGCATCAGCTGGAGCTACACAGGAGCATATGCACATCTTGAGCTTATGCAGCTGCACAGCTAAATATCAGTATCATTCTGAATGTTCAGAAGATTTCAGGTCCTCCAGCTGGACAGGTGGCAGACCTGGCTACAGCCACACCAGAGCTATTTCCCATAGTGCTACTGTGTTTCATGTAAGAGGCTTGAAAAGTCATCTGGGCTTTAAAGTCGAAGTTAGTAGAGATAACACTGGAAAGGTGCACTGGGTTTTACTGATATTATCCTAAAGAGAAGGGAATACGTAGTTTTTTATCTTCTTACAGAATTTTATATTTTCAAATAAAGAGTGTTAGTAGAGCTAAATCTTAACTACACTCTTTGTATTGATACTGGTAAGACAAATTCTTCTTTGTTTTTATTCTGCTGTTTAAATTCTTTTATTTGTAATAGCATCTCAAAATTCTAAGACTTTATAGACCTAGTTCAAAATGTTTTTCTTCCCAGTACACATACATATGCTTTTTACCTCTGCTTAGGTCCACTGAAATCCAGTGATAATTACCTTGTTTTGATTCTCACAGTACGTGTTGTGCTGGAGTCAACAATGAAGTAGGAATATGTCAGATGCATAGAGAAGATAGCTTGAAGTATCAGCTTTGAAAAATTCTGTACAGATAGCAATTTGGCACTCTCTGCCAGGAGAGATAATCTGGGCTCTATGCAATTTAAAGCATGTACATGCATATGTTTCTTTGGGAACATTAACAGGAGCATGAGGCTTGTCCAAGGAGGAGGAGCTAACTCTGGCTTGCCCAACAATTCCCACATTACAATTGTCATGAATCAGATATTTTCCCAAATCAGATATTCGTCCTTGTCATTACACACCACACAACCTTTCAACATCACTTTGGGAAACACAAGAGTGCTTTTTTCTACCCTGCAACTCCCAGTGTTTCTCACTGCATTCTCATTTGGAGCATGCTTTTGGATGCTTTCCATAACTCACAAATATGAATATTATTAAACACGAATATTTAAAACAAAAAACAAAGCAAAAATTCTTACTCAAAAAGTTGTTTGGAAAAGAAAAAAAACAACAAAAAACCAATAAGAGGAGGAGGAGGACAGGAACTTGTTGTTAGTCTCTTTACAAAGCCACAATAAATTGCAACTTATGTAATTGTCACCCCACATGGAGACACGCCCAAGTAAACTATATTTTCTTAAGGTAGAAAGAAAACCATTCCTACTCCAATTATTTTTTTCATCAGACTTGAAGGCAGTAGTGTGATTGAAGAGAAATAACTATTCTTCATAGATTGTACCTGAGCTTGGCAGGGTACTCACCTGCATAAATGCATTGGGTGGGGAGTATCGGGGGTGTGAAGGTGTGAGTCAATATAGTAAGCTAGAAGAGGTCTCAGTAAATAAGAAAGTCTCTTTGAAAAGTATTTATCTCCAAATACTATTTACATTCCAAGAAGACTGAGAAAATGCAGCAATGGGCAACATCATCATTCTGATAGTGTCTCCAGGATGAAACTGGCCATTTCAAGGAAGGAACAATTCCTCTATTCAGAGCTTGCCCAGACAACCACCAATTCCATTGTGGAACAACAGCATATGATCCTTTATGCCTAGGCCATGCCTACCACTTGGCCACCATGCAATGTTATTTTTCCTTACAGAAATCTTCCTTTTCATTAGAAAGGAATTCCCATACCATTACCTTCATCTTCAATCATACAATCCACATATCTAGCAGCTTCTTAACAAATAATGGTCTCCAAGTTACTCTCATTCACTATGATGGAATGGATATGTTATGTTTCTAGCTTCATCTCCAGGCTATAATATAATCCTGGAAAAACACTTTTTCTATACACGGGTTATCCAGACTGCCCCTCTGGAACAAGAACAATCCAGTATTTCAAGACTATCAGACACAACCTGGTCACAACACTTTATGCTCTACACAGAAAATTTATCCTAAGGTTATCTACTACTGTTTTATTAGAAAATAAGTTCTATTTCTGCAGAAGATTAGTTTCAATGATCCAGATTATCCCTTCTATTACACGGTTGCTGGGGACTAGACAGAGCAGCCTGTTTTGAAGACTTAGAAGCAGTTTTCTTGGATTTCAACTGAAGTTTGATGATGCTTTAGCTGGCCCCCCCTTCTTCAGAAAGGGCTTCTCTCTGGACACTCCTCCTGAATGCCCACAGGATTGAGTACATTGGAATGCATCATGAAAACTACTGAACCCTAAAGAAGCAGCAACCAAGCGAGACAATGTCACTACAATAAGGACACAGAAGTGATCTTACTGCCATGGTTTGGATTGTTTTGCTCGCTATGCCTCTTGAAACATACTCTGTATGCTTTACCTTTCATTTTCCAGGTCATATTTAGCAAAAGAAGGAGAAACTTCTAATGTTTATAACTGCTCTAAGTGTTCTTTTTACTGTTCTTTCTGCTCATTACCTAAAGCATTAAAACATTCTTAACATTCTAAAATCTGGTATCTAATTCCCTGTTAAAAATTGAAAAAAGGAGATTACACAAAAGCTGCCCATAACTATTTTATCTAGTCAAGTAATTTTTCAGTGAAGCTACTGAATTACAAGCTCCACATCCAAGATGCCTCACAGGAAAATGAAATATCTGTCTAATGACTACTTCCAAGGCACACATCCATCATCTTACCCAGCTGCTCAACCTATTACACTATTTCTTTGCACTCTGCCTTCGTATTAGATGATGCTTAATCTCCCTGAGGTACTAACACCAGAAAACACAAGTAAAAAGCATGAACTACTGAAGACACATCAGGCACATGCTGAACCCTGTTAACCATTTGTACAGAAGGGAGAAGAAAAGGCAGGCTCTAACTGTGCTGTAAAAGGCACTTTAAATGTTTCCAGTTTCCAAGCTCATGTCATAAGCAATGGTGCGGTCTAGAACACAGTACAGCCATCCCATGTGTTTCACCTATCATCCGTGTCTAAAAGTGTGTCCATATGTCTAAATGTCTCCCAGGATGTGCAAATGATGACAAAAAGGATGAGATATGCTGGCTCTTAGTACAGCTTTGTGATAGGAGTAATACTTTGTATGAGAGGGGTGGAGAGAGACCCAAACCAAATCACCCAGTTATGCTGAAATACATGAAAGCTATAACCCTTAGCTAGTAATTACAGCAGACTGAATGACAATCCCATACACATCAACTTACATACCTTGCCTCTAGAATCTGTTACTTAAAAATTACACTAAAAGTTAAAAACCAGCTCTTTTAGAATCACTGTTAATTGCCTGAAAGTAGAAGAGAAACATGTCACTAATCACAGTCTAAGATAAACGAACAAAAGTCTGCTGATAAACGCAACAAATCCATTTAAACTTCTCAGAAAATATAAGCAGAAGTACTCATCTGAACTGCCCACTGGCAGTACCCCAAAAGCCTCACAAGGCCCAGTGCTCGTAAGACTGCTAAGGAATAACATTGTAAAACAGGGCCAATCCTGGTGTGTTTAGAAAGCTGCACAGATAGCTGTGGATCACTGTGATATTAGATAAAAGGGGATCCAAAGTGTTAGAACAAACTGTGCTTTCACAGAAAAATAATAGTATCATCAACAAGAAAACAAACCCCTTAATTTATGTATGCCTCTTAGCAATTTTCATAAACAAAATCAGAAAGGAAGGTCTTGCAGCATTGTATCTTCAGAGCAGTCAGAACCACACCTATAGAAGGCCACAGCTCACAATAGCCTTCCATTATAAAAGTGAGAAGCTTTTGCTATCTGTATTTTAGACACAACTTCATTATGTTATATATTTTACTAAGAAGGAGAAAAATCTAATACGACTAATGTGGAAGCCAAAATCGGTGTGTATATATAAAATACACAGACTTATACACATACACAAATAATTGCTACTTTCTGAGTCTGCCTACCATCTTGGCCTTGCAAAGACAGCATTCTCTTTGTTATTCATCATTTGTGTTAGATGAGTTTGTCTTTTGCCTTTCCGTTTCAGCAAATCCATCTTTGTTCTTATGCTACGAAGAGACACTAAAGGATGTATTGACCTCCATACCATTTCCTACTTCATGCCCCGTCCCCCATCCCATTTTGTTGTCTTCTAAACTCAATATGTCGATCATTAATTTTCTTCCTCCTTCTGACTAATACTTTTGTCGCCAGGATTTAAATCTTGTCTATCCTACTTATTCATAACCAGACAGAAAGTTTTTATTCAAGGTGAGGCGACCCATGATTCATCTTCCAATGTTTCAGCATTATCCTCCAAACATTTCCTCAGTCCAAACTCGCGTAAGTTCTACACGAAACAGCCCTGTATTTAAGTATTTCTCCCCATTTTGAGAAAAAAACCAAAACACACCTAAATTCATTGTACTAACAGAAACTTTACTAGTGAGAAATTCACCTTGTCACATCATTCCCAGTTTGTAAGAATGGTTAATGCTGGAATATGCCTTTACACTGTATTATCAGTGATACATATTGCCAGTATTACACCACTGTTAAAGTGTTTCCTTGACATTTGCAACTGATCACTAATTATTATAACCCTTCCTTCACACAGACAGGGTATATAAAACATAGTAGTGAAAACAGGTGAAGTTTGACAGACTCCATCTTCAAGACCAGCTTCCCACAGTAACAATTTTCCTATTATTAGTGAGGGGTTTGCTCTCTCTCTCACAAGGGCACTCTGGCTCCCAACTCCCCAGCTGGTACAGCACACAGTTTACATTATCACACAACTAATGTGCTGAGACAGTAGCAAGTTGTGGGTCTAGTGTTGTAACGAAGTTTGTTTTTGTTTGGGTTTTTTTGTTTGTTTGTTTGTTTTGCTACCTAACATTCAAAAAACAAATACACAGAAGAATTTCTCCAGGACATCCCAGAGAGGGATTCAGCAATCCAGCTGATCACTCACACCTCTAACTCAGAGTGCTTGCATAGGTAAAAGCACAGCCTCCCATAAGCAATCCCACTCCTGAACCTGCTCCTGCCCCTTCCCTCCCATTGCTGTGTGACCTGTTTGCCATACAGCCTCTGCAACTGACATTTATTGTTAAATCCAGCACAGGGGCCAGCAGAGAGCTTTTCGTCGCCCCACTGCTCTCAAAAGACACCTTTAAGCCCACTGCCAACACAATAAGCAAACTGCATGTGCTCATTTTCTTGCCTCTGCCTCTTTGTGTCTCTACACGTTAGAAAATGCTGAGATCAGAAACGGCACTTCAGTCATAAAATTATTACTTAAACTTTTGTGTAGGACCGAGGAGAAAGAAAGTACAATTACACATACCAGACAAACACATACACATGCCTCATCTCTAATTCAAGGCAAACATTTCACAGACAGTTTCTTGGCATTTTATGTGAATATATATTAAGTCTAACAGGGTTTTATGTTGAATATGTCAACCATGTCATAGATAAAGCTGCCTATCACGGTCTTTCAGGAGCAACAAAATGGTGAAACAAACATATCAGTGCTCCTGACTACCTTCAGGCGCTGCTGAATAATCTGTGGAGGCTCATGACCGAAGTCATTTAGCTCTTTGATGGCAGCCTCAGACACGCAAGACACTGTGTCCCCCCTCGGCATGAGCTGCCACAGCAGAGCCTTCCTTCCAAGCGGGAATGTGGCCACCTCCACCACGGGCCATGCCTGCCCTGCCCGTCCTTCAGGCACTCATCGACACAACTGCTGGTGCTGCAAGCACGCTACACATCAGCTCTTAAGACTGACACAGCTACCCCAGCTTGTGGGAAGACTGTGGTTTGTCTCTCCAGCTGTAATTTTTCTCTTTTTTAACCTTAAGAATCATCTTTCATGCTATACCTCCAGGCAGGAAAGTTTAAGATTATGATAATTTGCTGTTATTCTTCTCTGGCCATGTCTGATACTTTCTTATCTGCATTTCTTTTGCAAAAGACATTTGCTGATCTTAAACCTGGCTTGAATGAATAGCAATTGTTCCCTTCTGGTTTTGAAGGTACTTTGTTTGTCTACCCCATTCACTGGCCTGAAATCAGCAAGGCCTCAGATGGCTGTTGCTATGGCAACTCTGTTCATTCAACACTGGCATATAATGAAGACAATGTGTTTTCCATTTAGATGAGTTTTAGAGCAAAAGAGAGAAGACTTCTGCTTAACAGTCCCTGAGAATGCCAGGGTAATATAATCAGGGTTTCTGTAGTACCAGTAAAACCACCATGTGCGACTAAAAGAGGGAAAGAAAGAAAGTTACGTTGATATTTCACAATAATTACAGCACTTGGCTAATTAATCAACAGTGTGACTGCATTTCTTTATTCTTTAAGACCTTCTCCACTGCAGATTATTCAGAAATAAATGCCTTGGCCATACTTTTTCCTAGCAGAGTGGCGATTTGTATACTACTGCCCTGCTAACAGGACTCCGAAAAGCTTCTCTCTGTCCCTGACTTCCTTACCCAAAGGGGCACTTCGAAAGCACAAGTAAGATGTGTAGGTGTGTGCTTGTTTTTAAAACAATTTTTCATGAACACTGACAGGCAGAATTACTAATGGATCAACTTTCTCTACCTCCCCTCACATACCAGGTCCCCGGCCATGCAGGCTGCAGCATTGCTGAGGATCCACACTACTCACAAAAACAAAGAACAGCAATTAAAGAAAGGGTTGTTTGAAAATAGGGCATAAATGTGAAAAGTGACTCATCTAAGTTTTTCTACCTACCTCAGTTACATTAAAAATAAGTGTAACAAAGAGCGTGTGTCAGGAGAGAGGAAGCAGAAAGGGCTCTTGGTCACCGGGAAGAAGGTGCCCAGGGAAGGGCTGCTCCTCTCACCCACTGGGGCTCACCATGCAATTACATGTATCGTTACTGAAGGCCACTAATGAAGAGGGTGTTGTAAAGAGATTCTTAAACACACAACCATTTCCAAGAAATATATACCACAGAAACTTGTTTTACTCCTTTGACTCATGAAGTCCAAACATTTTCTCTCTCCCCCTCTTCTCATTCCTTTTCTCTTTTTCTCCCCACAAGTCTTTGCTAACTTTTTGTCTGGTTACCTTGTGGGCTTCACTCAGGAAAAGAAAGTAGGGATTCTTGAGATCCCCAGCAATAACAATAAAAAGGAAAATGGAAACTCATTACTTGTTTATTTACAGTGGAAATACTGACTTGAAAAGATTTCTCTTTTCCACTATTTTTGCAGAGCAGCAGGGAGCAAATGCTTCCTGAAGGGAAGGCCAGTTTTCCATACTTAAATAAAGTCCAAGGTTTTAAAATTCTTCAAATAGGAAACATCACGTTTTGAACATCAACCGACATAACCTGATTAGATGAAGGACATCTCCTCCTTATTCCACTCTTAAGGAGATAAGTGGGTTGGAACGAAGTTCTTTTCCTTTAGGAATCACATGTGTCATTTTTTTTTAATGGCAAAGTGAGAAAGACTAACATCAAGCTGGAGTAAAGATACAGGACCTACATTTATCTGCCTTCAAGGTCGTGGGGTTTTTTTCCATTGCTGAAATTAAGATTTCCAGGAGTAAGAAAATGACCTGTTTTAATACACAGGAGACTCTCTTCACACATGGAAGGGTCGTGGAATCAAAGTCAAGAAATCCTGGGTGTTCTTGGTGATTTCAGCCTTTGAATAACAGCAGTTTGCGAAATCGTGCACATTAGCTGCAACATGCAAACCACCCCAGAATTTCAAATAGCTGTACCACAACCTTGCTTAAAATTTCTAAAAACAAAACATAATATCCTTCACATAGATAGCCACAGTAAGATGTCTGATATTTCTAATTATCTCCCAAATATAAGGTTTACACAGCTGGAGACAACTAATATTTCTCTGTCATCCAAGTGAGCTGGGCTTTGATGGGTTATAGAACTTGGTGACTACTCATATTTTGTAACACTATCTAAGGAGGAGGAAGACGTACATCAAGATCTGTGTTTGTTCCTTTGCACTTCTACAGCTGAAGAAAGCAGTCATGTTTATGTCTGTCAGATCTTTTCTGGCTTTTCACTTGTGCTGACAGCCTACAGCCTTGCTTCAGTTCCTACAAAGCTCAAAACCTGCAGCTGCACTAGCTGGCATGCCTTTTCTCATTCCCCTCCTCCACTCCTTCTCTCCCCCCCTTCACACCCCCATCTTTATTTCTAACTTTCCCTCCCTCCCCCCATAGATGAAAAGCACATAGTCACCAAACCTGACTGGGCTCCAGGGACAGACTGAATTTTAAGGCATGACTACAAATACATTGTACTACTTGCACTCACACTTCCCTTTTCTAATTTCAAGCAACCAACCCCTGTTCTGAAGACTGGCTCTTGCCCTGATATCTCACTTACTGCCAGAATACCAAGAAAATAGCCATCATTTATGCAAAGAAGACAGCAATATAAATCAAGACCAGCCCAGGATACTTGAATGTAGATTCATTGTCACTTCAGACCTTGAGACATAGCTCTTTGGCTCCTGTCAGCTAAGTCAAGATTCAAGGTTATGATTGCCCAGATAAAATGGACAAGCCCATTTCGTAGTGTTAGCCAAGCCAAAGGGTAGTTTTGTTTAAATCCAGTAACACCAAGTTTCTTAAAATTATTATAAGAAATAACACCAGTTTTTACAGAAACCTCTGTATTACCTACAAGATATAAAACCAAAACAAGCTTTTTAACTGGCACAAAGTCCGCATGAAGAACTGCATTGCAGAGTAGTTGTGCTGCCAAATGAAGTTACATTGAAGCTTTTGAAGCATTAGGGTTAAACATCATAATAACATTCAGGTCAAATTTTTCACTAAAGGATTAATTTGTTTTCTTTCCTCATCTCTCCTCTGGAGACAAAAGTACTGTAGAAACAGTGGTGAGTAGGGAAGAGCTGTAAAAGCGCAAGACAAACCAAAAGAGCAGTGTGCGCAACAGCAGAGAGTTCAGAAGGGCAAATTTACTGTTTTTCCTAGATCCAAATGTCCTGGTTAACCCACACAGACAAGACAGCATCAGTAAGCACTACTCCCTCAGAAACAAAGGCAATTTTGATGAGATTCAGCAATGAATCAGCTCTGTACTTCAGTATCACTTGTCAGTACCACACTGGCGTCTCAAGGCTCTTGGCACAGACCAGTGCACCAGCACGGGAGGTGCTGCGGGGCCTGACTGTAAATGTGAATAATCCCACAAGCATCAAGGGATTATTCTACACGGTTCAGCCATCTCAGTCTTTGCACGCAAGGTGGGGGAGAGGATGAAGTGGCTCTGCAGCCTATAATGTAACGTGTACACATCCAGCCGTGCAACACAGGGATGGCACCAGCCTCCAGCTAGGACTGTATTCCCCAATGGGGTTAGTTTAGGTGCAAGCAAGCCTAAATGAACACATACATCCCTGTGTTCAGAGCACCCCTCCCTCTGGCAGCTGAGGACCCTGTGGTGTGCAGCACAGCTGCTGAGCCAAAGTTAGGAGGCCAGGCTTCCGAGCCAGCCAGACCTCCCCGTGCCACACTGTCAGCAGATGAGCAAAAGAGAAACAAATGCCAGTAACATCTTCTGGGCTCATCAGCTTATGACCTGCACAGGAAGGGGAATCACTGGAAGATGAGGCACGGTAGGGTTGCTGCTCTGTGAGCTGTTTCAGATTCCTAACTCTTTTTAGCCCTCCTAATTCATAAGTTTGTGCCTTTCTCAGCAGCAAACCTGCTTCTGTAAAGGACCCAGCATGGGTGCATCCCCTGGGCTGAAAGAGCGGGGAGGGGAAGCCATGGTCCCAGGCTGGCAGTGGGAGACAAACAAGCAGAAACACGACCTGAATACAGAGAAGTCCCTTGCAGCAGTGGCTGGCACAGAGAAAAACATACAAAGATGGAGAGCTGCTTAAAAGAAAAAAGTGGCAGTGAACAAACATACACTAGGAATTCCTGGTGTAGAATAATAAAACTGAAAAAAATCTTATTTGTACAATTTAGCTGATGTTTATTACCCTCATTCCATCTACTTCTATGATGCTGTGATTCATGTATATCAGTTTAGGATCTGTACCAAAGTAGTAGTAGGTTTTTAATCTGCACTTAAACACTGCAGGTTCCTTAAAAAGAAGGTATTTTCTTTGTATTTTAAAAACTATTCTTTCTTTTATCATCTAGGTATGCACAGTGCCTCACAAAGTGCAGCCAGGACATCAGGGAGGTACCTCCTAGTAATACTATTAATAAATAAACAAATTGTTTCAGCAAAACCAGTTTGAACAGTAAAAATAAATTTGTTCTTTTCACTAATGCACTAATAAATGGCAACAACAAAAAGAACAGAAGCAGCAGCAGACACTCAATAACTCAATATTTGCAAAACTATGTTGTTTGTAAAAATTGCCAGGGAACACTGAAATTCAGACAGGAAAAATATTTTAATTTACAAAGTTTCAGCTGTCTGTAAACAAGCTGCTCAGCCCCTAAATGACTGGGCTCACTCTGTGCTGGTTTTGTTACAATGAACTGCTGAATACAGAATACTGTCCTACTGAACATCCACTCAGGATATGACAAGTTCATGTAAAGTTAATTAGAAGCACTTTTTATTCCCCCATCATATTCACAAACACAGATGTCATTTTCACATCACAAATTCTTCCTCATCTTGGGAACAATTACTGAGCAAATTGAAAGCTGAGATTTTCAACCAAACAAAAACTTTCTTTAAAATTATACAGATACATACAGGAGTCAACAGGATCTAATTCTTCATTAGGTAATTAA
>VWZD01008777.1:675593-800804 GCA_013396695.1 Sakesphorus luctuosus
ATTATTTCTTTTGGAAAGACTTCTTTGCAGAGAGGAATGCAAGCTAGCATCCTTTATAAGGCCATAAGAATCCTGTCTGTATCACCATAAAGAAGGTCTAGTACAGCATACAGCAATCTCCCATGCGGTCACATGATAAACAGAACACTTGAATACTGATTTTATTTGGTGTCCCTTCAAAGCAATACTTATTAAAAAAAAATTCAGAAGCAATACGGCAAAGGAAGTACCTTAGACTAAAATGCCTGTTTGCACTCAGTATGTGACCATTGCTTTTTGTTTTGACAAAAGAAAACAAAGAAAGCCTGCAATGTGTCTGCAGAATGATGTTGTATTTTTAACCAATACTGTCCTGCCATGATCAATTCATCCAGATAGAGAAACCTTCATTAAAAATATAATTTATTTTAGTTGTTTTTCACTATGCTGAAGTGACATCTTTCCCAACCACTGTTAAAGGCCATTAGGAACTCAGAGCTTTTGAGAACAAATTTCAAGGATGATTCCCATTGGCCTGCCTAAACAAGTTTTCTTATAAAGGCTTGGGAATCCTTAAATGGCAAGGAGAAAAACCAAATGGCATGAAAAGTATTATACCTAGATATACATATTATCATTACAAAATCATAGAAAGTCTTTGCACTGCGTCATAAAGACACATAAGCAACAATCCAGTGAAACATACCAAGGAATAAGACACAACATTGGAACGTATCCAAAAAAAAAAAAGAAAAAGAAAGCTCGTGTGTAGTTGTGTCCTTTTTCACCTGAAACTTGAGGTGCTACAGCATTTTACTAAAAAGTACAACACTGATGACAACTCAAGCAAGAAGTTACCTAGATTTTATGCACTTATCTATGTGTTTACTTGCAAAAAACCCCCCACATATACAAGGAGATAATGCTCAGCTTACAACACAGTTTGCCTTTTGAGTCTTGGCTTACTTTTACAAAAGATAACTTACAAAAATATCTGAGAATTTATATTCAAGCTTATCTTTGAAACTGTTTTCTCCCACATAATACAGTCCAATAGTTTCAAGACAACTTCTCATCTTCATCCCACTCCCTCTCGATCAACTGCTCTAGTTACAGGCCAGTAGGTACCACCATTCTAGACAAAATCAATGCAATTACAATAGTGTATTATGCCATTTATGCCACAGGATCTGAGGATTTTCTACCAATAATCACCAGGTAGGCAGGGGTGAAAAAATGGTCTCTCCATGCCCCCTTCCCCTGCCTCCCAGTACTGACATGAAATGAAGCAGAGCACCCAGAAAACAGTGGGAACGCTACCAGGTCAGCTGACGACCTTCAGACTCCAAGCATGTCTCAGTTTAGCTTTACAGATTTGAAATTAGAGAAATGTAAACATAAGTGACTCAAATTTCAGTGGCCCAGATGGCAATTGTACCCCCCCTGTCTACCCCTACAGCATGGGAGCACTTTCAAAATTACCGCTACAATCACCTCAACCAGTTCTTCCCATCTTCCTTTAGACTCTAAGATGCCCGTATTATCTTACATCTGTTTCTGTCAACAAAACAGAGAGATAATTTCCCTTCCTCAAACCTTCAGCCTTTTTTCCTAGCATGTCTTTGCCTTATTCTTCCTACCCTAACACCTCTACAGCTATTCAACTGATGATTTTGCTCCTCTTCCTTCTTTCCCTTGTGTTATCCAACATTTCTGTTGCTGTGTCTAAACAGGTATGCAGGGTACCCACAGAACGCAGACAAGATGGCATCTATGAATATCAGACATTATCAGACATTACATAATTTGTTGAAACAAAACATAAGACTTACTTTAAAGTAAATGATTCTACACTTCATACACTTCCACATTAGGGGGAATATCATTTTATAACTAGTGATGCTTAAAGACAACATTCAAAAAGTTTGGAAGGGGACAGGAAGGAACAAAGACCTGTCAATGTGCAGAACCCAAGTTCTGGCTCAATTCCAGATCTATCAAGGCTTCTCAGTGTGAGAACTGAGAGCCTGAAGTTGGGAAGGAAAAAATTGTACTGTTTCATACTTAAAATGAAAGTTCTAAGACAAACTATGTTGTCTTTTTGTAACTTCTGATGCCATAAACAGTCTGACTCAGCAACAAGCCCTTCTTGATATGGTTATTTACCTCCCACTGACCAAATCCTGAGCAGCCTCATGGAATAAATGGCCACATTGCCAGGGTGATTTTTCACAGAGGCAATCTAGAAGAAGCAGTTCCTATCTCTGGCCACTTGTTACCAGCTCCTATTGCTCTGCCCTCTCCCCATCCCTCCCAGCAGTGTTAGGACAGCTTTATGGTACTGTAGAGAATGGAGCTGGTTAAGCTAAAAATAGTTCATTCATCCTCCCCCTCCCTTCCCATTTTTGCCAGGTTAATTTTAAAACAGATTAGTTCTTTGCCCTTGTTCAACAGGCAGCTCAGCTGAAAGGGGAAGGGAGGAGAAGATGATGCACCTCTGGGAGCCCTGGGGTGTAAGAGGGACTGCAGGCTCCCTTCAGTCCCCCTTTCCACCAAGACATAACATATCCATGGCATTACAGACAGAGTCCTCATAATCCCAGTCTGAGCTGGTGTTTGCAAAGTCTGAAAAGGAGCATGTACTATTTCTACAGTTAGAAAGAAGAGGTCTGCATAATCTTAACCCTCATCTCCTAGGAGCCATAACTAATTCTGTGCTTTTCTGATTTGACTTGAGGATTCTACCACCAGGATTTAGGAAATGGATCTTCACAACAGCCTCATTGGAATACCCATCTTTTGTTTGCATCACTCTAGCTTGCAAGGTGACAGCTATCAAGTCAGATTACTGAATACCACTCACAGTGATGCATGCCAAAAGTAAACCATTAAGATCATCTAAATAACAGAGTTAGGTTTAATATGTAGGTAAAAAACAATTCTAGAAAAAAATCAGCAACTAAGATATTGTTAAATATCATATAACTTTAAAAAACAGATTAATTCTTAAAATTCTCTGGATTGATCAAATAAAAATTCTTCTGATTTCCTAAAAAAACCCCACACATTTAAAGTGTAATGAACTTAGGCTGCCAAAAAAAGGGTTGTGGGGGGAAGAATATAGTAATTTTTTAAAAAAATCCTCCAAACTCCCACTGTTCTTTCTGTGTGTTTATGAAGCCTCCGGAAATACCATGGCAAACATTCCAGCTCTACAGCAGAGAGACCACATGACCCAAAGGCACAGCAAGGGACTTGCTTTCCCAACTTTCTTCACAGATCAGAAAAGTGATTTTTATTTTATTTTTGAAAACCAGGATCCAAGTCTTGGGAAATCTCCAGGAATTTTTTGACAACACAGTTTTAAAACACGGGTGTTTCTTGATGTGGTGGGTTTTGGTGTTGCATTTTCTTTTTGTTAACTATTTGCTGCATTTCTCTGCCTGCACATATTATTTTCTTAGTATCTAAGACCAGCATCTTAGACCTATATTCAGAGGCTATAAAATCCAGTATACTCTTTAAGGCATCTCTAAAAACTATTCACAATGTCCTCTAAGTCTTCTATTAGAGTTAAAATCAGTACTGCCGTATTTCTTAATTTAGCCAGCATCTTTTCCTGGCAAAAATCACGGAACTTAAAACTTCTCTTCCTTTTTGTATTCTAGGATTATTTAAGTTAAAACTACTAATGAAAGGATTTATGCAAATGAACTTTGCTAAATACTATGAATAAAAACACTCAAAATGTGAACCTGAATCACCACCTCACATTTTACAAACAATCATGTGTAAGTACTTGGAAGTAATTGTTTAAAATGTAACTGTATGGATGAATCATAATGTAATAGGTAAAAAAATTGTAATAGTCTGAAAAGGAAATAGAAGAAAGCATCACTACAAGAAGGAAAACAGTCCTGCAGTAAAAATGCACAGCAAATGGCAGGCACACACCACTAACTTGCTTTGTAGCCATGTCAGAAATGCTTCTAATTATCAGAGGAAAAAGAGGGATGGCATTTCTGCTGGAAGCAAGTTTTACACTTTAGTCTTTCCTCTCCCCTCTCTTTCAGCCTATAAATATTAGTCTTACACATTTTTCTCCCATACAGCTCTTGAAAAGGTTGAGTTATTCAAGGCTGAGAGCAGACAGAAATGTTCATCAAGAAATGCCTTGAGGTCAACTGTCTGTAACTCATCAGTGCAGCACTGAAAATATGGATAAGGAGGATTACAGGAGCATGGTAAAGCAGATTAAAAAAAAAAATCTATGTCCTGATGATCATTAACTTCTTTCCATTTGAAAATGGGTTCAGTTATCATCCATGCACCCTCAGTGGTGATGGTCACAGGGTACTGACTCGCCTACTAATTTTAGCTGCATTCAAAACAACTACTGATACACCAAAGTGTCTTTAATGCTATTTCCCAGTATAAGGAAAAGTCACTGGGAAGTGACAAGCAGTGAAAGCTGACATGACCCTCACAGCAGTGTAAGGAGAGGCAGCTGGTCCACAAGAAAACTATGATGTAGGCCAAATTCTTGACAAGCACTGAACTATGCCGGAAATAAGACAAAGATGAGCTTACCTATGGCTTTATAAAATACTTAAAATATTTAAAAAACGAAACCCTAAAAACAAAGGAAAAACAGCAACAGAACAAGTCTGTAAAGATTTTTTTTAAGTGACAGAGGAAACTGAAACCCTAGAGTGCTCACTTTGCTTTTTTTTTAATTCTGTACAACAGCTGGACATAAGATATTGAACACATTACTGAGACTACTGTTCATTTCTACTCAGGGATTTCTGCTTTGTTTATTATAAATACACATTTATTGGCAGCAAGTAGAACATATTACTGCTCTGTTTTATAGCTCGAATGGCTTGTGCAAGGAGTAATTTGTTTGTATTCTGTATCAGAATCAATACTGTACCAGGGATAGCCTGAGGAATGTTTATGCTGAGGGCTTTGCTTGCACTGTTTTGTTTTTGCAATCAATTGACCAAACAGGACTTCTTCTTAAAACAACAAATAAACTTTGATAGTGACCAGATCAGCCATGCAAGAATAAAACACAACACAGCATCTCTAAAAAGACTGAAGGCGCATGGTGTTTTTACCACCTGATGGTGCACACAGCTTTCCTACCTGAGTATTTCCCACCGGCCTCTCTTCCTCTTGGTAGCTGGGGACTGTTTCCTCAGAGCCCTCACATAACAAGATCCATTTTCCTGAAATAAGAATACAGATACATCAAGCTTCTGTTCTCCCACAAAACACAGCAGCACTTGAAGCAGCTCAGTGAAGAGACTTGAAACGAGTGAGGAGCTTTTAGCAGTCCCAAGACCAAGCCTGGAGGACCAGATCTAAGGCTGGGTCGGGTTTCCAGCCCAGCTTTGCAACCCCCAAGCTTTTGATACTCAGTCCAGCAGTTTAAGTATGGTTTTCATGGCTGTAACAATGAAATAAGGAAAAGATAGTAAGAATTCTTTTGAGGTTTATATCAAAATTTCCTAAGCCAAATGATAATTTTTTTTCAGTTAAAGGTCATGCTGAAGTCTCTCTTATTCTCTTTATAAAGGGTACTCTCTGACTGTTGTGAGCTAAGCGCCATCAAAACAAATAAACCAACCCCCAAACTCTGATTAAGAAAATACACGAAAATACCTCAAACCCACCATCCTGTCTGGAGCAAAACAAAGCAAGTTTGTGGACCATGTTGGCGCAGCACCGCGACTTCTAGGAAATGCTTTTTAATTATAAAGAAAGACTGCAAAGAGAGACAGGGGAATGTTTACGGGCAGTATATATTTTGTTACATGCTGTTTCAGCAGGCAGACAAGGTGTCCTTACAGGCTTATACTACCAGGCTCCAAAACTCAGCAAATATTGATAAAAGTAACACAGTGATTATATTTTGCCTCTCCTTTTGACTATATTCCAAATAACCTCCACGCAAAAGAATTTTCCATTAAACATGAAAAAGTAAGTACTACTTCGGAAGAAAAAAAAAGAAAAAAGGCACACAATTTGCAGACAGAGATCAGCTGAAGTAGCAGACACTTCCATAACAACTCACACTATGCAAAAGTCACAGGTGACTTAAACTGCAGAAGAAAAACCTCCAGTTTTTACAAATAACTTGATAGTCATTGCTCTGCAGTCATATTTATTCTGTTCAATGGTAATTCACAAAGAATAAAAACACGACTGAAAACCGTAAGCTAGAAACAGTCATCCCAGCCCAACACATCCAGTGTCACCAAGGGACTGTCTGCGTCAGACAAAAACTCTGCTGGTTTTCTTGTCTCACGACAAAAGGCAATTTTACAGAAGTTACATATCGACAGGCACCCTCAGTGAATGATTGCCTTTAAGGCCTCATTGAGCTGTGAATGTTTTTGCCCAGAACATATTTATTCTTATTCAGAAGTTTTCCCCAGTGCTGTTGTTCTGCTTATACAAGCCAGGAAAAACATGTTAATTGATTCAGATTTAGTATGTGTTAACATGTCTTTCTCCGCTAATGCAGACTGGTCCTTAATGAAGTTGGAATTAGTTATTTAAGTTTGTTCCTCCAAAGCACAAACTTTTCTTCTGCCTGCCCCAAGAGCTGGGTGCCTTTCCAGGTGTAAGTGGATGGGACTTTGGCTAACTGGGGTGTAGCATTTTCTTGGAAGCTTAGAAGTTTCTCTCTCTCCCTAGGACTCTTGCTTCCAACACTGCATTTGTGCAGCTGCATGGTTACCTAGATTGGGGGAACTAATTTCCTTCCGCATGTTGTCTCATGAACAGCTGTGCCAACACAACACAGGGAGCAGGCACAGGGCAGGAGTGATCAGCCGTGATGGCAGAGGGCAGGAACAGAGGCTGCTTAAACCAGCTTAAACTGCATTGCTGCAGCACATGAAGCCAAGGCTTTGCCCTCCTCCTCTGTGCTTTATTCTACTCATCTGTAAAACTGGCACCACAATTCCTACTTTGTTTTATAAAGCACCTCTTAAAGTAAAAGGGCTATCATTAACATTTCTGTGAATTCACATTACAGACCACCCACCCCCTTCACAAATCAGGTCCAAGCCCATTCTAAGGACACTGGCACTGTCCCCCATCAGCATCTGCTCCCTGGTTTCCCCGCACAACCTGCTCAGGGGCTCTACCATGTCCCCCCCACCACTCCAGCCTGTTCCTGCACCCCCACACCAGCCACAGTTCTGCCAGCACACTCCACAGGGTCCTGCTGGGAACTGCAGTCAGCTTCTAAAAATAAAATTAGCTTCTTATTAAAGCCTGATACCTTCTCTCATCCTGTTTCTAGGAAAATCCCCAAAACAGTCTCACTGGCAAATTTTAGGGGTAGCAAGCCACACCTGAAAATGAGACTGGATGGCAGGGAGGAGGCGTCACCTGGAAAGTCATTACAGCCGGCTGGCCTCGGCCACCCTTTCCAAGTGTGAAACACAACCTTACTGTGGCACACGATTTCCACTCTTTTCCATATTCACGCCTGATTCACCGCCCGTCACGCAGCTGCACGAGCAGACTCCGGGAAACACCAAGTCCTTTCCTCAAGCACCCACCAGTGCCCGGTCTGGGAGCTGTGGGGTGGGAATGGATGGGATCCAGCGGCACTCCAGCCAGGAGGGTTCCCTGCTCTTCCAGCTCCAGCAGAGGGAGCACAAAAACGCAGGTTTTTTGGCCAAATGCTTTTTTGGCTACGAACGGCTCGATGCTTGCAATCCCGGGCACTCTGTGCTAGGCTACTTCTACAGGGACGCGTATGTGATGCATTAGAAGGGCATAACAGACAAAACTCTTGCTCCGTGTAGATTACACTGTAAAATCAATACAGTGAAGGAGATGACCAAGACAGTCTAGGAAGGCTGCAGGAGCCGAGGGGAGGAGGCTACACAGTAGGACTGCCAACTCCAGCGATTTTGTCGTGTCCCCTGCAGCAGGAGGAATTTTTCCTAAAGCCAGCTCTCCAAAGTCTCATCACATAAAAATTTCAGCTTTCAGCTCTTTGCTTGCTTGTTTTAAAGGACATTTATCTCCAGGTTTCCAAAGTTCAAAAGCAAAGCTGTAAAGGTAAACCCCTAAGACGCAAAAAACAGAAGAAACAAGAATCCCCCAAATCTGTTGTCTCTACATCCTGGACAAAACAATCTCAACTTGGTGAATTTCACTTAATTTTACTTCATTTACTGTCAATTAGCACACTGTTAATTACTGTTTCTGAATTTGAGGAAAATATGGAGAGTAAGCAGTTCAGCAGACACTGAAGGGAATGCTCTTCCTCTACATTCCCAAGGCTCAACTTCACTTAAACACCTTTTCTCCCCCAAGCTTTCCTAGCATGGCTTCCCTTGTTTCTGCTATGCCTTCCCCTCAGCCCAGCCCAATGCCTTTGGCGAGGCAACAGGCAGCATAGGCAGCTGTGAGTTGTGTGTGCAATGGTTTGACTGCTCCTTCTCACTTCGCGTTTGTCCTTTGGCTGCTCCTTCCTGCTTCACTCCATTTCCCCTTTCCCAACCTGGACTCCTCCTCCTCTACCTCTGGTCCCAGTCCCTCAAGAACACCCTCACTTAGGCCTGGGGTGGCACCTCAAGGGTGCCCTGCCTGCATTCTGGGGCAGCCATAATCCCTCAGGGGCATTCCCGAAGGGCAGCCCAGGCAATGTCCCCAGCCCCTGCTACCAAACCCATCAGGTTTGGCCCAATATAGTTTCAACATATTTTTCTTTTAACATGGTGTTCTATTTCTTGGTGATTTTGCCAAGATGAATCAATGGCATAAGTCTTTATACATAAGGGAAACACCCAGAGCAAACTGTGTATTACAAGAAGTCTTAAAATTAAAGCATATAAGAAATACTGTATGGGGGAACTAGAAGGAATTCAGTAGGGAAGTAACACAACAGTTCATCCTTAAACCACCTAAGTTTCAGCTGTATCACTACAACAGACTTGGGTCAAACACAAAGAATTTTCCCTGCTTTCTCATCACATCCTGGTCCCACCTGGTGGCTGACAGATTTTAGAGTCAAGTTTATTATAGGTGTTTCTGGGCTATCATAGATCTTTCTGGAGCCCTGTTTTTCTTTCTCAGCCCTAACCTCTGAGGAAAGCAAGAGGGACCCCCAGGGTACCTCACTGTCTACACCTCAGCACTCAGCCTGTGCTGGACTTAAATAACTGTAAATAAATCAATTTCTAAGGATAACCAAGAGCAAAACCTTCAGTTTCCATGCAGAAAATATCACTTGGCCTCTATATACCCAGACAAAAATGAAGAGATGGCAAACAAAAAACACCCACACAGAAATTCCTGGAAAACAAAAATACTGCAAAGATAGACAGTTAAAATATGTTGTACAATCTTCCTATGGAAATATGTAAGGCAGGTGCATTTCAGGGTATTTTCCTACTTTTGCAAATTATTTCCAAATTCCAGCATTTTTCTCCTTGAACTGCAGAGTATGTTCTAACTCAAAACTCCTGTAAAACCACAGCATGTCAGCAATCCAAACTTCTCATTTATCCAGGGCTGTAACTGGGTCATAAGTGAAGAACACAAAGTGCTGCTCTTCCTAAATAAGCTTACTGGTCAGCAAGTGTACTTCTTCTATGTGAAAACATTAACAAACTTCTACAGAGGGCTTAAGCATTTTATGCAGTCCTTATTAGGTATAGTAGCCCTCTATCAACTCAGGAGTTTTGGGAAACTTGGGCTTTTTGGAAATCCTAAATCAAGTCCAAATCAACACTAAGTGTATGTCTGACGAGCACTGTATGCCATTCTCACTGACAAAGGGATAGTCTGCTGGTTTTATAAGAGAGAAGCAGAAAATGTTGTTTAAATGAGAATGCAAAATAGGTGAGGGTTTTGGAGAAGAAAAAGAGCGAGGCAGGGAGATACTAATGTCAATGCAGGTTGGTGTCCTTCTTCCCTGAGCAGAGATGGGATGGATAAGAGAGGAAAGGTAAGCTGGGAAGATCTGGGGGGAGAGAAGCAGGACTGCAGCTTTCAATTTTGCCTACACCTACACTTGGTCCTCAATACGCCTTATTAAAAGAAGAACTAAAAAGCATGCAAACACATCACACTAACATGCAGCAAACACATGGCTGGAAAACACAGACATTCATCTGATCAAACAGACAGGATGAATGCTCCTTCCAAACACAAGCAGCAGAAAGCCACAGAAAGTGGCCAAGCTGCACTAAATTCCTGATGTGCCTCTCCTGGCACCATGTAACACATCCTCCTCCCTGGCCCAGCAACATATAGTGCCAGCCTCCTGCTTACATCCCGCCGGGACTCTCCGTGCTCTGCAAAGTCCCCGGCAAACCCTCAGCCAGCACTCCTCCGCCACCTCATTTCTTACTGATACAGTTTTTTCTCAAAACAGCAGCAGGTTCCCACAAGGGGCTGCAAGGGAGAAGCTTGCCACATTGAAAACCACGTACACTTAGACACTTCGTCTAACCTGTGGCCCCTGTATCACTCAGTTACTACAACCAGTTCTCATGGGATATTTCTCAGTGTCACAGACAGACTGCTCTCTTTTTCAGGCTGCATCTGAATTTAAGATGGGTCTAGAGCACCTAAAAACAGCAGCCCAAGAGTGTTGTCTCATGTCTCTGCTCTCCTGCCACAGCCCTGAAAACCCTGAAGTCCCCAGGGCAGTGCTGCATCCCACCTCCCTCCCACGCCCTCCAGATTTGAGGAGCTGCATGTGAGTAAAAATGCTGGATCAGGGGTAAAAGCAGAACACAGGAATAGGACTACGAGGACAGGCACTTCAGCACACCTTTGTGAAACTAGAACCTGAAGCAGGTGGCTTTGGCCTGAGCTGAGTAAGAAAGATTTGGTGTGCTGGCCCTGTGCAAGGGAGTCAGTCTAGGCACAGCCCCGTGCCCCCTGCCAGGCTGCTCCTCTCTCCAGCACCTGCTCCAGTGTAACAGCACTCAATAAAACAACCAGCCTGGGGCAGATGAATCCAAAACAACCAAAGTTTGCAATTCGTTATCATTTCTGAGTGACCACCGTAGTCATGGCTGCTCCTCCCCAGTCCACAGCAGGCAGTAGCAGACTATACAGCATCCCTTCAGAGCAGAGGACTGAGTTGCCAACTCACAGGCATAGGATAAAAAAGTACTATTAATCTTGGCTTAAACTGAACCATTGTTCTGGAGATTGGACATCTCTTGTAAACTCCCATTATTAGAGACCATTTGCCATCTATTTCCGTAGAAACCTTTTTCATTTGTTTTGTTCTATTTCAGAAAAATTTTCCCCTTCCCTTTTCCTTAAGTCTTATTGTACTTAACAGAGCCTTAAACAATAATGCACTCAAGCACAACCATGGAACTGGCTTGAAGGAACAAAGGCTGTTTCTGGCATAGCCAGTGCATCTGACTGTTCCTGCATACAGCTGCCTGTATATCCTCTGCAGATTTGCAGAGCACCAGAAGCTACAGATTTCTCTCTGCTTCTCCTGTATATTGGATACAAAATAAACTGTAAGCAGGAGGAACATAGTGAAATTATACTTAGCATCAGCTAAGGGTGCAGGTGAGTCACAAGCAAATGCTGCAGCTAATCTTGCTAAAGGAACAAGGAGAAGACTGACCTGAAAAGAAAACAGTAAGTATGAGTAAGACAAATGAACAAAAAAAAAAAATCTAGCTCAAGGGAGGTGAAGCAGTAGAAGCAGTGTCTCAGGCTCTGTAAAGGAGATTATTGCCACATCTAGCAGTTAGCACCCACCCAAGTAGTGTGCCATCAACTTAATTCTCAAACGAGACTAGCAGAACAGCAAGACAGGATTAGACATGCTTGTTTTTAACCATTCTTTGCTCTCTCTAGTGGAATACTATCAGCACAGCATTGGCATCAAAATTACTACCCTTCAAAATGCACAGAGCACATTTTTAATTTTACATGTCGCAGTTATGTCATATGGGGTTATTTATTTTTTAATTTAACATGGTAAAACATATTTAATCTGTTTTGAGAAAAGAACAAATTGATTTAGCGAGCAGTTCAAGGCTCTCCCTGGAGACACTCAACCACATTCAGCAATCTGGATATAAGTTGAGACTTCACTAAAGTCATTTTAATTGTAGGTCATAAGAAATGTCAAGATATAAACCACCAAGGAATACTAAAAATTAAGCCATCATCTCTGAGAGTAACAAATGTCATATATTTGGCAGCAGAATATTTTTTAAATCTTTACAGCATTAGTATTCAAGGACAGCAGTAAAGCATAGGGCTTAGAACTGCATGCAATATGTGTGCATTATTTTTGCCAGGGGTGGGGGGATGGAACTCGAAACCTACATAAAATGCAAAAATACTGGGGTGAAGGAAACTTAAACCACTACATTTGTATTGGTGGCAGTGGTGAATTTTTTTTTTTTTTTACTTTGTTTCACTACACTAAACATATTTTGTTAATAAACAAGTTTTGCTTTATCTTGGTCCGAAAACATTTGTGCTTAGTGCTATGGAACAGGGTTGTCTATACAGTGCAAAAAGGGAGCACAAAGTGAGGAAAGCTGTTTTTTAAGGAAAACATTAAAAACAAACAGAAACCCACAAAGCCTTAGAACACTTTTAGAGCTTCGTGTCAAGCTTTTACAAGGAAAAAATTCTTCATTTTTTTTCTTAGCTAAAAAGTGCTTTTTAAACAGTTTTTTTTGTGAAGAAGTCACATCCCAACTTGTGCATTTTTGAGCTGGATCCCCCATACACTAAAACCCTTTTGCAGAGCTCAGCTGAAATCTCCCAAATTTTCCTTTGCCCACTTGCCTCAAATAACAATGATAAAAGAGGACTGTGACCTTGGCAGATCAAAGTGAAAACCACTCCAGTTTAACTTCTTAAAACAGAAGAAGTTAAAAATTAAGTGCAATCATTTTCAAAACCAAAGAAGAGTATCTGAGAGCTCTTACCAATGTATCTAGTGAAAACATATATAAACTAGCTCCTCCTCCTACATTCTCTGATTCGAAATAGTTAAAAGGTCAGCAATGTAAAATCAGGACCAGGTTTTATTACCATCTCTGCTTAATAACCTCTTAAACTCAATAAACATACAAATTTCCATTCCTGCCCTTACCTTCTGCTTGTGGGAATGGAGATGAGAAGGGTATTTCGCTGCTTTTAGTTAAATCAGAATGGAACTCACCAGTAAACAGGTATTTGAACAGAAAACAGTTCAAGTGATGTGCTGAAGACCAATATTAAGGGAAACAAGTTCATGTGTGTGCAAGGAAAAAAAAAATAATTTGACATCCTATATTGTTGCCAGTCAGCGCACGAATTAAAAATTACAAACCTCAATTTCGTTGGTTTTAACCACTGTCCCTGGCAGGTGTGCCAAAAGCAATGGGTGAAATTCTACTTCTCTAAGCATGAAGCTAAGCATTTCACACAAGTTCAAATCTATCCTCTGTCAAGACCATTTTCTCAACTGCCTTCACATCAGCTCACTGAATGCTACTGCACCATAAGCACCCTCTGCTGTAACAGTAAATACCACATACATGCAAACCCATGTCCACACGTGGTGCGGTGCAGGAGGCGTTGCCTGTGTGAGTGGTATTGTCATGGCAGGGAAGTGAACAGCAGGAAAGCTGCAACACCATGACCCAAGTAAGATGCAGGCAAAAACAACATTAGACATCCAAGTCTTTAATGCAAATTAACATAACAGAAATAAAAGCTTTGAAAAGAGTAATTGCACAGATGCCTCAGAGGAAGAATGGTATCTTGGGATTTAATAGCTAGAAGCAGTCTTCCCCCAGCTTCTCTTTAGGTCATTTGGTCACAGCAGACAGTGCTCCTTGCTGTCTATCACACAAGCCGCTACACAAGTACTCTCAAACTGGTAGCCCTGAATCCTGGTTTTCTGGTCCCCTGAAGGGCTGCAGGGACCTTCCCTGATGCCAAGCCCTGCCAGGCTGCCCGCACTAAAACTCGAGGTCATCAGCAGCTCAGAGAGGCAGCATTACACAATTCATGTTCTGCGTGGACATCTGAGCTGGAGAGACAGTCATTTCAAAATAAGCTCAAGTTTGCCTCGGGATCTTCTAGGTTTTACTGCAGGCTGTTCTTAAACTCTTCCACTGATAGCGTTTGTAAAACTCGAATTAATTTTCTGTGACACTGAAATAGGGAGGGAGATACCCTAAACAAAACCCCAGTCCTGCCTCACTGACTTCACTTCTTATATCGGCACTAATATTCACTCCTTTCTCTGCTGTCCTCAAAAGCCCTTTCTCTCCAACATACCAAAAGCTTTTAACCCATATTAAAGCCACTATCATCCAGCCCCAGCTGCAAACAGGCACTGCTGTGGCAGAGCCACTATTCCATAAGAGGTGGGCCCTGGAAAATCTTGCTCAGACACTTGGAGATGTGGCTGCCTCTGCTGTGATGTGGACATCTGCTGTGTCCCTCCAACAAAGATGAGGCTCCCTGCAACAGAGCTGGCCAGGGCTCATATCCACACCTCTGCTTTACACGTGCAAGGGGCAGTTTGGTCAAGGAAAGTGCATTTTTTTACTAGAAAGTGGACAGAGTTTCAACAACTGAGGCAGTGGCAAACGTTCCCTTCTGGCAGCTCCTCTCAGGGGGTGGGATGGACATATGAGGAGGGGTGAATTAGAGGGAGAACAGCTGTTTGCTCAGTGAATGAGTCACAGGACTCAGCTATTAATTCTTCCTCTCAAGAGAATATTGCCCCCATGCCAGCCCACCCACCATCCCATAAAACAAACAAATATATAATGGAGGTCAGGGAGGGGGAGCTCAGTAAGAGGAAAGGGGAAAAAAAAGAGAAAAAACAGTCAAGCATTTAATATTTACATGAGAATGAAATGTTTCATTAATTACATACAGAATCAATTTGCAGCTATTTTCCCTAAATTTCTCAGTCAAACCCACAGATTTGAAGCACTTTGAACTGTGCTGCACCAGTAATTGTGGATGAATATTTTAGATCAGTCTTGAATCACTGTACTGCACACACCAAATGAACTAATAAGCTACTCATGTGTGGACTACTAATGCATTTTCTTTCTTTGCTAGACAGATGGAGTGCAGTCTAAAATCAGTTGAATTGGCTACTGGGAGGCTTCAGAAAGGCTTAGAAAAATCTTTAGTTCTACTGTTTTATTAAAAATACCACTCAATAGCCTGCATGCATTAAAAAGGAGCCTGGAAGATGCAGAAAAACCCAAACAAGTTTACAAAGATTCAAAGGAAGATTTGGGAATTTCATGTGACTATAGCAAGCTTCAGAGAGTGACAATGCATTGTGAAATGTTATTAAAGGACTGTTGAAAAGATGAACACTCTTGCCATCTATATGATATTTATCACAATACAAACATTTATGGGCCGTCATTTTAAATCACATATAGTGGCATATCACTTCTGTAATCTGACAGATGTGTTCTAGTTTACAGAAGCATCTGTTGAGTCATCAGGACATCAGAATAGTTAATAGCACTTTGGGGATGCTTGCAGAGATTAAAAGTTGCCTTACTTCAAGCAAATTTTAAGTGTCCTTATAGATTAAGCTTCTTTTTCATATACAAAATTAACATATGTACCCACACTGCAGAGAAATTAATGTATGAAATGTAAAGAAGAACTTCCCATAGGGATCATCTGTTTTCTTCCGCCTCCTGTTCATTGCCTCGCACTGTGCTCAGCAATAAGGAACAGAAAACAAAGATAAAACTTGAATCATGCATGATTCTGAAATATAAACTAAGACATTGGCTACACTGGGCAAAGCCTACAGAAGAAGCTGCTTTGGGTCAAGAACTTTTAAAAAACATCTAAAAGCTAAAAACTACTAGATGATGTTTGCTTTTTTTTTTTTAAATACTTATACTGCATAAGCTTTTATTACTGTTTATTCTAAAACAAATGCTGTACAGGCTGTATCTTTCACCATGACAAGAGCAGTATGAGACAAGCCAGGAGAACCACCCACAAGATTAAACATGGGCTGAAAGACATTGAGACATTCCTCAGCTGAAGTTGTACCAATTGCTTCCTATACACAGCTAAGAACTAGAAGCAAATACCATTCATACACCTAATTATCCAAATAATTGAATTAAAAAGATTAGAACACTTGTGGAAGACTACTATGAGTTTTCAACATGAATGAACAGATGAGCTCTTTGCCATGCTTCCAACCCTGAATTTCCTTGTAACCTTCTGGCCTCCATAGCACTAGGAGGATTAAGAAAACATGTTTCTTAGGAAAAAGGCTCTATCATATAAACTTGGATTTAAAACAGTTCAGCAGTGGATTTTTTGGTCGGTTGGTATTTTACCAAATAACCCCAACCAAACAAAATGAATCAGTCCAGAAATGGTGTAATCAGCTGTTTCTCAGATGTGATTGAATCCATCTGGTCTGTAGCTCACAAACCACAGGGATCCCATGATTCATTCAATGAAGTATTTGATTTCACACAAGAAGCGATCATAAAGCTCAAGTGCATAACCAAGAGCACTGTGCAAGAACACAGACACCAACACTGCATCTGGGCTTTGCTTCCTATAAATCCTGAAGTGACAGCACATCCCAAACCTAACTAGACTGTTATTCTTTAGTGCAGAGGAAATCAAACTTGAAGGGAGAGTGTAAAAGTTGAGACAAACACTGCAATCATGACCATGCTTTAAAAAGGTCCCATACTTCTGAAGTTACAGCATATTCTCTTGCTGCTTAACCAAACTAAGATTGCTGTCTCAGTGGCATTAAATTATTAGCTAATTAGCCCTGAGTAAGGACAACAGTATGTTGATGCTGGCAAACTGTGAAAAGAACACTTCAGCAAAGAAGATCAATAGCATTTTTGTCTGGCTTACAATAAGAAAACTGCTGGCCCAGGTTATGAGTTTAAGCCATTTTTCATTTGGCAGACAAGACAGCAGTAGTGACAGATCAATACAGTAACTTTACAATAGGCTGCTGCTCCTGCAGATGGCAGGGCCATAAACAGGCATCATTTTTAAAGCCTGGAGCAATCCATTACTTGGGACAGAAACCACCTGACCTTTTATAATATTTAGACACTTCCACACAAAAAGGAAAATCCTAAAACAAAACAGAGGGGAAAATCAGGAGAATTACCTGTCCTGTAATACAGAAGGGAATATGAGGTATTTGAAATTCAATGTTTAAAGTAGCAAGCTTTGTGCTATTTGGGAGATCACATTAAAGCCATAAGGTTAACACCAGGTAACTACTCATCCCTTCAAAGAGAAAACGCTATTGGGGATCAGATCTTATATGATGACATTTTCTTATTTCTAGGTAATGCGGGACAGCAGAAGAGCCTATTTATAATTTTTGAGGAAAAAAACCCAAAACAACAACCCATAAACCAATCAACCACTTTAATGTGTCCTTAAAACATCAAATGAATCACTTTTAACACCTGCAATTAGCATGCATTTGAAAGAACACAGTTAACAAATGGATGGTTATTTTTCTCATTTTGCAATATACACACTGTACCAATTGCACATATGGTTTCTTACTCTGCAAGAGTATTAGGATTGCCCCTAGTGTTCCACTATTTTAACAAAGGCAAAGCAAAACCAGAGGAAGGTTTAAAATTCTAGTGCTTTTATGGCAATATCTCTAGTTAAAGAGAATGTAAAGGACAGCACCTTAATAAATTATTCAGGCCACATCTTTAGCTGAGGACACAGGTGGAGCATCTGGCCTTTTGGTTACAGTCTTCTCTTTACTATAAACATGGAATAACCACAGAACATGGTGAATCAATCATACAACCATCTTGCCTCTGCCTCCCTGTCTGAGGCTGGTTTGTGTCAATTACTACAGAAATATCTGCTTAAGCAGGAAACTAATTTTACAAAAGCACATTGGGTTCATGGGCTTTCATCAATACTTTTTGGCTGCTGCAAGTAACTAATTAACATTAATGTCAACATAAAGAATAGAAGAAGGAGGAAAATATTAACGAGCACAGTATAAAACCCGAGCTGGCTACTTCTTCCCTATACAGTACTGCCATGCAACCAGCTCCCAGTCCATGCCTGAAAAATGAGTTCTTATTAATTTGGTCGCTAATTCTACTTTGCATGATGTAAGCAAACAGCACTACATCTTCTCCTTAACGTATGCCAATTATACACAGCATTAGTTTTAAATACAACAGACTAGCACACAAACCACAACTCTTTTGACTGGGCTCCACTCCTGCTAAGAATAATTTGGTACACACATACATGATGCTAAATGTGCCAATGATCTGCTTTGCTCCAAAACTCCCCCCTTTGTGTCTTCTACAAGATCCTATATACATCAGGTTGTGTTAAAGCGGGAAAAACTAAGTATTGAACCGATTTTTTAAAACAATTTGAATTTCTTTAAACTCAAAGGACAGTTTCAACAATTTCACATTTATAATCTCCTCCATTTTCAGCATGCACAAGGGCTCTTTATTCCCAACCACGCATAGACATGCTGTCCGACACATCTGCCAGCCAACAACGCTTGGTTTCAAACCAGAGACTGTCAGCCTTCTGCAAAATCACTGGTGCAAACACACAATGCAGCAGCCCACAGTTCTAATTTGCAGAACACAAAATATCCTTAGAGATGATGTCCCTATGACCAGGCTGAAAAAGACAGTAAATAAAATCAGCTACTTGGGGTTTGTCATTTTTGTTTTGTGGCTTTGTTTATGAGTGTTTGTTGTTGTTGTTTGTTTTGGGGGTTTTTTTAAAGAAGTATGCTAGGTGTTTTGTTGCAACACTTCCCTTATTTGTAAAGAAATAAAAATTGCAGGTCTCAAAAATAACTGCTCATGTTCCATTTGTAGTGCCTCAATGACACTTTCAACTTAAAGATAATCTAAAGCATTTCATTCATGCCATGGGGTATGGACACATGTATGTAGTGACCTCAGGCTGGCTGTGGCAGAACACCCATTCCAACTGACTGCCACCTCTGGGAATGGGGGAAGGGGACTGGGTTTTGCAGAACTTAGCTGCATGGACACTAGCTAAAAGCAATGTTAGAAGGAGTGATCATATAATATGCCATTGGACTGCTCAAGGAGAGGTTTCCAAAGGAGGCAAGGGCATATGCCTAGAATGAAGGAGAAGAAAGCCCCTCATCCTCACACAGCAAAAGGCTGTGCTCGTCCTGTACCCTGAGTGGTTACTACTTGCTTTTTGGTCCAATGACTCCTACTCCTTCACCGAGTATAATCCTGTATTTCCATTTCTTATGCTTTTTTCTTCTTTTCCCTACATCCTACTGGATCTAAGATCCAATACTCTTAATTCCTGCTCAGCAAGGTCCTCACGACAATGTTGGCCTTTTGTTATTTTCCCTCTGTCACTGTTAAGATTGAAAATACACCCTTCATTCCAGACCAATCCCTGAAGCTTCCTGTTCCATCCCTTCTTCAATCAAACTCCTAGGACTTTCTAAAGAGAGAGTTTTAGTCAATAAAGACATTAATTCTCCTTATTCCTTCCATTAAAATGGCATGATTCTTGTCTGCAGATAGCACCATGTGATCGGCTTCACAGACCTTAGCATTAGCATCAGTGAGACCCTACTGAGGATCTCCATGATTTCTCGTTGAAGACAGTGCATGTAAATGACAACTCCACAAATACAAACGACCACACAGCAACTCTGCTATTGTTCATGAGGTTAATTAAATTGAAGGGAAAGAAAACCAGGCTTCCAGCATCAGACCAAACTTCATTGTCATTATGGTTCCAGACTCCACGTTAGCTACAAACACCATAAGCAACATCTTATTATATATTTTTCCTCCCTAGCAAAACCTTGTTGAAAAGTTGTCTTGACATTTGCTTTACACCCATCTAGGAAAAAAAAAAGAAAACCAGTGCTGAGTTTTGGAGTTTGCATTCATGTGAGATATACCCATTTCCATATTTTCTACTGTAATAAAATTATAAACTAAGTTGGACAGCAAAGCATTTGTGAAAGGCATAATCTCTTCATTATGTACAGTGCCACAATCATATTTAACTCCATGATGGTGACCACAAGGCAAGATCACAACGCATATAATAACAACACAAATAAGGAGACTTAAAATAGTGCATTCACATTACACATTGTTCATACCACCATCCACCAGAGCCAATCCTTTCGAGCGTAATAAAGTGAAGGTATTATAATTAGAGAGTTCATAATGCCATTTAATCAAGTGTGGAGCTGGAGCACAGTGGGTTGTATATCAAAGACAAAACCACATGAAGCAGTACAATGCTGAGTGCAAGAAAGGGCACATGCATTCTTCAGGGAAAAAAACAAGTTACTACAAAGCCATGTTTGTTTTCAAGTACCCAGTCAAGAGTTTGCATAATAGGTAATTTCACATCATGAAAAGTTATTTCATAAACTGAAAATTAAATAAGACCACAAAAATGTCTTTTGATTCTTACAGACAGAAACCTCCAGTTTCAAGTTCTCCATTTGTGAATTAATTCTTCATAGTTTTACTGGAAGAATTAATTATACTTCAACAATATTATAATTATTTTTATATTACAGTTTATTATTTACAAACTGCTTTATAATAACTAACGAGTTTCTGTGACACCTCTAGAAGTCTCCATGTAGTGAGGCTGAGAGAGGAGTACCCTGAGCTATTAGCAGAGAACAGCAAGGGCCAAGTGAAATAAGGAGTACAACAGAAGACTTTTAATAATATAATACTCAGGGCATTTTCTGTGGGGTCACAGTACCCTTGGCACTTAACATGAGATGCTTCTCCCAATCAAGATAATGAGACAAATGCTCCTTCCTGTGTCTCAAAACTGGACAGGGAACCACCCTGATCCTCTTCCATGAAACAGAAAAAAGTGTGCTTAAAAAAATTAATTTAAAAAGTAGTCAGAAATCAGGAAATCCCCCCTTGAAAATGAGAGGAGACACTGCCTTCATGTTTTAGATTAGCCTCATGACTGATCTGAAAGATCTTGCACATCTGCCTGCCCCAGGACTCACGTCCCTGGAAAGCAAGAATGAACATATCTAATGGAAGGACCCTCATGACAATAGTTGCAGCTACTACTCATTCAGTCTTTGATACACCAAAGATGTCCAGAACTACTCTTTATGGAAACAGAGTAAAGAGTACTCCCGTCCCAAGCAGCCCTTGTTTCAATCATGCCATAAAATTTTTAAGAAAACATGAAAAATAGTTTACATTTCATGTATTCAGAAACTTATTTGACAAATACAGTAAGTCAGGAGCTCAGCTGCTGAAAGTGCCAGGAAAACGCATGAGATTTGGGGCACAAAGTGTTAGAGACCTTAGCTTGATCTTACTTTGGGGCCTTCAGAGCCCAAATATAAGTTTTCATTGTAATATATATGTAACAATAAATATACCTAATGTATGTATCCAACATACCAGGTAAATGTACCAACACACAAGTAACACCAGAAAAACCAAAGCAGCAAAATTATGCAGCAGCACAGAGCTTCAAGAATTACTCCTGGGCAAGCAAGAGCCTTCAGACTGAAGCATTATTTCAAGATATTACATACATAACACATTCCTGAATGACTACAGATCAAGAAATGAAAAGGTCTGAACTAAAACAGGGTCTGATTAAAAAGCCATTAAGGATGCAGAAAAGGTTTTCATTGGCTTCAGACAGCGTTGGGTTGTACTCTAGTCACTACTACGCAACTCTCCTGTGCCCTCAGCTTATTTGTATGACAGTTACACAGTCAGGCAATCCCAAAATAGCAAGAGACGACCTTTCGTCTGCCTTGGATATTCTTTACACATAACAGCATGACACTCCTAATGGAGAAGAAAGGACTTCACAAACTAGGAGCCAATTTTACCACACACAATCTTTGCCATCTCTAGAGAAGCATTTGATCGGGAGCCATTTATCCTACCATATTTTTGAAGATTTACAGACTGGTTTCTTCCTTCCCTGCCCATCACACTTGAGTCCTTTTTAATGACTGCATATGCAAAGTCAGAAAGTCCTGGAGAACACATGCTTTTATCACTTATTTCCAAATAGGTCATTAATTTAAGAACTTGTATTGATTTTGTTGGGTCATTAACACAGGTGCTTGAATTCTGTAGGAATGAGCATCCCAAATCATCTCCTGTTATCATGGAGAGGAAATGAGATGTTTGACTTTTATTTTTCTCTTTGAAAGCGTTAGTTTACATAAGAGGTAGGAAAACTTTCCCCTCACCTGCATTCTAAGAAGTATTCCTTAAAATATGGGAGAATGCTTAATATACAGAAGAAAAATAAAATTTTAAGTATACAAAAAATAGCAGGACAAATAGTTTGATGCTCACTTAACATGTGTATACCATAATTCACGTATTTGAAAGAGATGAAATAAAAATCTGCTCTTTATTAGTGGAGATAAATGTTTGTCACCCTTATCTCCAATGTGCCATTGTATAACTATTTGGTATATTCTCATTTAGTCTGAGGGAGATTTAGGCACATGATGTTAATCCTAGCACAAAACTTGAGGAATGTGAATCAAGTCGAAGTGTTGCCGAACAGTTTAGCCACAAGCAATAATTCCCATCAAACGGGACACAGTCAAGATAAAAATCAGGCTGTTCTAATATCCCTAGGGCTTTAGCATGCCAGCACTAACTGATAGTTTTGCTTATGAGAGATACTCACAGAACAGTACAGGCAGAAATATACTTCAAATCCTTTACTGAAGCAGGTAATTTTAATGAATGCTTCATCTCTACTGCTTTTGACTGAAACTGTGCCATGATACTAACCTGTTTAGATTCCCACCTGTTGCACTCTGCTTACATGTTCAGTGTTGATTCCATAAACATTCTACAGGGCCATTTACACCAAAGAGTATTGATTACAGACTTCAAATGCCATTAATGTCTGTCTTTCAGAAAGCCTGCAGCACTTTGGTTTGACAGTCAAGTTTTTTAGAGATGCAAACTGGAAAACTCAAAAATCAGCAGCCAAATCCAAATCTTCTTTTTTTATGTATGTTCCACAGAAAAATTTCATTTTATTATTTTTTCTTGGTCTATTAATTCCTATCTAAAATATTACCCCTTTATTTGCATCAGAGTTTCTTGTTAATGCTTCACAGTGAAAACCAAATGCAATTGCTTGATATGGACTAAAAGTATTTGGCACACATTTCAAACACATGAGTGTTCCACACCTAAACGCATTGCATCACACCTCTTAATTTTTTTTTTTATTTCAGATATTCTAACTTTCCCTAAGGCTAGACACCAGAATAATCACTTCATTGTTACAATTACTGCAATGGCCCTCAGAAGGTGATAATATTTTGATCCCATTTGATTACATTAGTCTTAATAGACCCTAATGAAAACGCAAATAAATCCTCTTTGTTATCACTCATTGTCATTAACTTCAGCAGTGACCATAACTTAACTGCTCAAAGGACATTAAAACACACACAGAGTACAAATGAAAGAACTGGCATCACCCTTCACATATACCTTTTATCTTGTCCAGCAAATGAATTTAAGGTAACTCTAAAAACAGAGTCCCAAGTGTCTCAAGATAGAGTTGTCATAGTGCCCATTGGGGTTAAAACTGTGTAACACTGAAAAGACAGTAGCAGTCCATGGGAGATAAGACCAACCCAGGAAGGTATCCACCCAAGAGCTCACATTCTAAGCAAAATCAAGTAAACAGGATGTACCTGGAAGGCCATAAAAGAAAATAAATATGACTAGTATTACTGACTTACTTTTTGCTGACACTGCAGAAGTACTGAGTTATTAGGTGGAATTTGAGCAGAGCAAGCAGGGGAAGGGATGTCTTACAGGGAAGTGTGTCCTGTTTGCAGAAGGTGGTGCCAGCGAAGGTGTGAAGACTGTCATGGGAGAAAGCAGGTGGCCAGAGCACCAAGCCTCACACTACTGAAAGAACAGCCTTCTGGCAAACACTGTTTATCTACAGGTGTTCACATCCACAGTACCCAAAATTGCTCTGGCAAGCGAAAGAGAAGTGCACAGCTCCAGTGGGTAGCTGTCATCTGTGCTTCCCTACCTGATGTCACCTTTAGAAAAACAGAGGTCCTGACTGGAGAAATCAGAGTAGCCCACAAATGAGCAAACTGCGCTGAAATCTGGTTTGACTGCAGAGGTCAGGACAGCTCATCAGCCAGCTGCTCTGCTATATAAGTGCGACAAGACACTCACAGCTTGCTGCCCCTCCAGTGTAATTGCACATCTTGTTCTTTGTAATCATGCTTACCGCTTATACGCTGCTGCAGAGACATAACTAATCCTCACAGATCCCACTGAGAGTCAGGCACAAAAGTATTACCACAGCCATTTTGAAAATGGTGAGAAATACATATTACCTACAGGAGTCCATTAATGACGGGAATAAACTGAGGCACTTCCATAGGCCTGGGAGAATTCAGCCTCATGCGCCCTGGCAGCCAACTTGGCCAAGAGAGGTCAAGTCATTTGTCAAAAGCCATCGGGTGTAATGATGAGATACAGGACAAAAACTTAGGGCACTGAAGCCAGCTTTACTCTCAGGCCACTGTACAAACCACACCCAGTAAATACCTGTGGTGGGTTGATTTGGGATTTTTTTTGCAGGGGGTGGAGAGTTTTTGTTGTTGTTTTGGGGTTAGTTTGTTATTAAACCAATCCACAAGGTATTCCAATTAAAAATAAGTCCAAATAATACTAAAAGTTTTGCTACAGTTTCTCAAATGGAAGGAAACTCCCAATGGTTTATAAATTCTGAAAATAATTACAATAATTGTTTCATTTCTGCAGCATCCAAAAAATGCCATAGTAGCTGCTACCACAAGAGAGACAGTTAGATATAAATGAACTGTATAGTATGTGAAAAAGAGCGCAAGAACATAAAAATGATGTGACGCCTATACAGTAAATAATAAAATGAGGAAGCAGCACAACATATTTTTCTGTCTGCTGTTACTAGGCTACAAATGCCCTGGTAGATGGGGAAAAAGTTTTCATAGCCATTTTTTATTATTTTTAAGGTCTCAAAGTTAAAACCAAGCAAATTTAATTAGCTATTCCTGTGTTTAAATCCAAACATGATCAATAATAATAAACCATTCAAACTTCCATGACAATACTGAAATCATGTTATTTGTTCTTTAAACTCTTCTAAAATACTTGATTTACATTTCTGATCTCTTATGTGTTTAGCATTGCTAGGAACTTTAGGAATCAAAAATTATCCTATCAGCTTCATTTAAATAATCATCTGACCCCCAAAAGCAAGGTTTTAAATATAATTATCAACGCAAGGCAAATTGAAGGTTGGGAAATTGACCCCACTGTTATTTTCAGATCCACTGCTATTGCTCAGTCCTTTCCAATGCACAGTACCCATCAAAGGAGGAGTTATATAGCTTACAATCCTGCACTGAAGTTGGTTCTCATTAGCAGGAAACATTCACAAAGCCATTTTAAAACACAGATTGATGTTTTAGTCAGGTCCACAGACAGAAACATCAATATCACGGCTAACTAGATAAACTTTCCCCCACACCATCTTGATGCTGTTGAGAATTTTCCCATCCTTTGATAATGTTCATTTTTTTTTAACTCTCTGCTTTAACAAAAAGTGGCAATGTTACTTTTCATCGTCCTAAAAGGAATCCTCTCCAACCATTTTAGACTTGGATGGGAGGAGGTGAAAGGAGAGGATTTACCTCAAGAACTGAGCTGAGCAGCCAGCTGTTCTCACCAAGCCTTCCTCTGGTCAGGCACAAAATAGAACAGCACATTTACTGTCTCAGCAATGAACAAACAGTTCAATACCTGCTCATCTCATGCATCTGTTTAAAAAAGGAAAAAAAAAAGAAAGACATGATGCTGGCTCGTTGTTGCTTATTTCCAGGACCTGTGCTGAAGGACACACTAAGGTTTCATGGAAGGCACCACACAGGCTCATTTTCTCTTTGAGGATGGCCACAGGATTCATTACTGCAAAGTTTGTTCTGCCTGTATTTAAAGAATATACATTTTTCTTTGCCTTTGGAAGTAGATACAGGATTGAATATACTTTACTCAATTGAACTTAGAAGACATGAAGGTGAATTATGTGACACTGCATAACCAAAATCCAACACTAGCGTAAAAAATAACTTTCAGATAATCAATTGAGCTTGTTTACTAAACTACCTGGCTAACTGCCAAAAGGCAGCAATTCCAAGGGGCTTTTATAGATTCACTCAGAAAAACAGAAATCCATTTCTAGAATAGAATTCACAATTCACCAGCTCCTTAAGAAAAAATAAATGCACTGGAATTGTGCCTTTTTCCAACCTTCAGTTACACAGCTTTACAGTCAAAATGCACATCTCAGGATAAACCAACTTGCCTGTTTACATTACCTTTCATGTTTCCACATGCACAATTTGCCTACCAGTTTTTAGGGATTATGTAAATAGTTATTAACGTCATGTGGTTTTAACCACTAGGAGAAAATCCCAGATAAAATTGCTCACCAAACGACCTTTATAGCTTTCCTTTAGCACGCAAAATTAAGCAAGAAAGTCTTGTAATAATTATATGTGTTTTTAACTAACATTATTTCAAAAGGAATTTCTTCTTTTTAAAGAAACAAAGCTGAGTTTGCACAAACCACAAAGACACTCAACAGACAGATCAGAGGACACATTCAAAAAATCTAATATCAAAATGCATGAACATAATATACTTCTGCACACTTCAATGCCCCCAAAAATTGTAACAGCAGTTTTCTAAACTGATCTCTCCACTTCCACTAACAATCCTTCAGTACTGCAGGAATCTCTGAGCCATAGTGCAGTTGAGTCATTCTTGGATTATATAGCATGGAACACATTTTATAAGCTTGCTACACATATAAGTATGTGTATACTACAGGTAATTAGAAGGCTACTAAGACGGAGTCAGAAAATATAGTATTTTTTGTTCTTTTTTACAGCATAAAACTTTTTACTTTTTTGTGCAAAAGAATTCTGACTTCTCCTTGGAGGACTATAAAGCATATTCATCAGGTTTTGGGTTTTTTTCAGCAAGTGGAACTATTTTTGGCCAAAATCTGAGGCAGGGGGAAGGGCAGGGAGAAAAGGAAAAAAAGCAAAGGCAGCAACCCCAATCCCATACCAACACGGGTATGTTGAGACAGCCGATACACAATATTTTCCAGCTCCAGCTACTGGGTAACAACACTGCAAGTTTCATGCTAACAGGACCCAGTAGAACAGCAGGAAAGGGCCAAACTTGTATGGCATCAGATAACGTTGTGGCTGTGATGTGAACCCAAACAGGTGACAAGGCAGGGCAAAGCCTCCCATCGGCACCCAGCCACAGCCGTGCAGGACAACAAGACTCAAGCCTCCTGCCTCAGTTTCTCCACCTGAAGCAACAACATTTACTCACCTCACACCAGAGCACTGAAAAGGTTAACTCATGTGTGCAAAGTGCTTTTAGAATGAAAACATGCTTTATTTCTCTCTTTTCAGCAGTGGCAGTCAACCTCGGAGAAATCTGAGTAGCCGGGAGCTTCCTATTCAGCCAGTTATAAAGTCACGGTTCTCTTGATAGCTCTGCGTGACCCACTTCTCCACCTCGAGCCTGCCACAGTACAATTTAAATGTTGAGGAGTTTATCAGTATATAACTGAAATGTTGAGGGGGGAAGCGTATTAGTGAGGACAGGAAAAGGCAAATTTTATGACTTAAAAGGCACTGCTTATTCGGATGAAATTTATTACAGCCCGTTTGAGTTAAAATATCACATATGTATGAGACCTTAATGAAACCGTAATCCAGATGGGAGTGGAGCAAGGACTGAGCAAGCTGTGCGCTTGTGCAGAAGGAATTTGCTCCTGAAGCCTGGCAGGCAGAGGCGTAACCAGCTGCCTGTCTGCCTGAGTGTTCAGGGCCAGCATCAGCAACGTAAAAACAAAGATCCCTACGGCCCTGGAAATTAACGGGAGGAAGTGAATTGTGGAAACAAACCAACAAAGGAAGACATATCAAGTGTTTCAAATCTATTCAATATTAGACATTGTGGGGTAAAGGCACAATTAATCACAGCTGATTAGTACTAAGCCTGGCTCTTGCTGCCTGCCTGCACAGCAAACAGCAAGACAGAAACCCAAACCCTGTGGGATGCTTCACAGATTTCCAAGATAAAAATGTGAAAACAACCATTTCCACAGAAAGGCCTCCTCCACAGATTGTTTAAACAAAGTAGGTTTAAGTCTATTCCACCCCTTACACAGGGCAGCCATGGAGGCTTTCACTTACCCCTGCTCTGAGGCATAGATATGTTGCTGCTTATTTGCAGGTGAAGGAGAAGGAGGACAGCAACTGGATTCCTGTTTAGTCCCATTAAATATGTGGTGGTATAAGTAGAATGCAAGGAGTCTGGCCACTGCCCTTTCCGCTGAAGCTGTCAGTGACTCGCTAGCCAAGACACATGTACACATACACAGCCCTGTAAAAGATGCACAAGAACTGGACTTCTGTGTCTCCTCTTCAGAGACTTCTTCACACACTGCTGCCCCCGTGCCCTCTTGTCCATCTCTGACCACCATAGGACTGTACAAGGTTATGTACGTACAAGGTGCATTTACAGCCCACTGCTAGGATCATTGTTGCAGAAGTAAAGGCAGCAACATCAAAAGACATTAACCTATCTCATTTCAAGAATTTTGAATTCCTTCAGTATCATCTTTTCCTCATAGTTCACTTTACAAATACAACATACGTTGCTTCAGTTCATACTGCTGTTGTGAGAAAAATTTCAAATACTGAATTAAGGAATAGTGGTTCAAAGCGCCTGTTATCAGTTGACTGTGTCATCAAGAATATTTATTTGCTAGATGAAATCATGATTAAATATTTCTGGAAAGCAAGATAGCTGTCTTCAGCACCAGTTAACTAACAAGCCTGAAAGCAACACGGCAACAGATGTGGGGGCCACTGTTACGTGAACTGCTACAGACAACTGAAGCTCAGAGACCAGCAATGGCAATTGCCTTTGTGATGACCACACAACTGCTGTCCTGGTAAGGTTTCTTCTAGAACTCACTGGCATGCTCCATCTCATCCTAAAAAAACCCATAAAATATTCCTCTATTTCTCATCTTTATTGAGAGAATTAAACCACAGAAAGCTAGGACATAAATAAAGCAGGGCATACGCTCCTGCAGAACACAAGACAGATGGTCAAGGACAGACAAACAACTCTAATTTCCCTCCTCAACAAAATGAAAGATTTTCAGAAAATCCATATGAGGATAAGTATTAAATCAATATACTGAATATGTTTGGCTTATGTCCTTTTATAAGCCTCATATTTTGTTAAAATTGTAAGTTGATAGTGTGTTAGTGTTAAAGCAAGTAAACATATACATTATTCTTTGAACAGTAAATGTAGCAAACTCAAACAAAGAAATACATTGTATTTGTAAATAGCATAAAAATGCTAGGGGCATACTTCTGGATATCCCACATGAACTCGTTTGAGACTCATTTCTCCATATATACACAGGTCCATGATTGCAGCCATGGTTAGAGCTCTGCCTAACACATTAGCAACAACAGGCAGAATTTAGCAATTGTTGAAATAAATGTGTCATACAAAGATTGGAATGTTGACAGTTAAAGTAGATAATAAGCCTTCTAAAATGCAAGTTAACAACAGCTTAATTGTATTCATGCTTTACATCACTATTTTCTGAAATGCAGCATATGCCTCCTGTACTGAGAACATGAACTTTTTGGAAAACAATGGAAATTCACATTCATGTCAGTGAGTTTAATCTAAGTACAAGAAACAAGATGACTTGGCATGGGAAAATATTAAAAAAGTCACCAAAATATAACAAAAAGAAACCCAACACCAACCAGCATTAGCCTGTTTTTATCTTCCTTTAGCTTCTATAATTCGTAATACTGGTTATAATTGCTTTGAGTTATCATTCCAAATGTATGAGTTCACCATGAGCTTCATTGTAAGCAAAATGTACATCTCCTGGAGATTGCTGGTTATCTGAGAGGTACTCCTTTCATTTTTTGTCAGTTTTAAGGCACATTTTTAGGCCTTTTAGTTGCAGACAGTATCTAGACTATGAGACCATTGAAGCATAACAGCCAGCAGACAGAGGATTTTCCTCTAGATATCTGTCTTGAATTAGCTTGACTTGCTATATACAAACATCTAACATGGTGATATGGTTTGGTAAACAATGCTCCCTCTGGTCTAGACAAGCACTACAGTACCATTTCAAAATGCCCATGAAAGGGCCAGGTATCTGATTCCTGGCCAGACATGGGCTTGGTGACACTGCCTTGAACTCTGTAGTAAAATGAACAGCTAATTACTGGACTTCAAACTTTCAGCATCCCTTTTAAACTCACTCAAATAAGGAAGTGCCCCTAGAAAAGCTAAGGAGCACACACAGGCTTGCAAAAAGTAGATGTTGTGATTTGTGCTAACGAGCCAGAAATAGCAGCATGACCGAGACCCAAGTACACAATATGACACGTGCAGCTGTCTAAATAGCTCTGCTGCCAGTGTCACTGTGTGCTAATGGCATTCCCTTCTGCTTGGCCTCGTCTCTCCACTTTACACAAGAGCCTAAAAATTCAGGCGCTTCCAGCTCCTCCTACACTGATCTACTTACTCATTTAAACATATAGGAAAAAGCCACACAACTAGTTAAGATTTTAAGATTTCGCTCACTTTGGAAAGGATTCAATAAAGCCTGGATCACATGGCAAGAACTCAGGTAAGTATCTCTTATTTCTGGAGAATAAAAAAAATGGTGGCAAATTTTTGTTTTCTTTACATCCTTTTTCTAAAGGTGTTTTTCAAAAGAAAAGTAGTAGGAAATAAAAAAAGTATTTATATCTCCCATGAATCATTAATCAATGCAATATTGTGAAAATATCAAAAGAGGAATCTGTTTACCTGTCATCTCTAAAATATTTTACAGAAGAAACAACTTGCTTTTTGTGCACTTTTTCCGGTCTGAGAAGGCTTAGAAAAATTTCAAGCACATGAACACAAGTTAGAAATAAGAATGATTTACCAGTCCAGCAGAGGTATGCCATGGTGCTGTATTGTCTCTTAATTTCAAAACCTTGCCTTAATTTCAAGGGAAGAAAAACACACTTTGCTTTGATATTTATAATCTAATCTAATAACATTGTAATCCCAGCATAATGTGTTGATCCAGTACCCCTGTCCCCTTCAGTTTCTTCTTCACAGAACCCATGCAACCAATAAGATATCAAGAGCTAAAAATACCAGCTAGAAGAGCTTTCTTCTTTAAGTGATTACGTGTCCCTATAACAGACACTACTCAATGCCAGCAAAATCCAGATCAAATAATTCTAGGAGATTTTGGGAGCATATGTATTTTATAAACTCTGCATGCCATCACATAAACTTGGACCTAGAGTTCAGTTTGAGATTCTACACCAGAACAAAATCTTAGATACACCAAGACAACAAAAACAGAGAACCTTATTTGGGATTGGATTGTGGTACCGGAGTACTTAGAAACTAACTAAATACAGGAAAAGACACACCACTTCTTTACTAACCAACAAGAAGGGAGCTAAAACAGAGAAGTGTTAATCTACCTTGCTAGCACAAGACATTTTCATTGAAATACAAGTCTTTTCTGGGTCTGTTACCTGCCAGATGGACTCTGCTGTGCACAGTAAGCAGAAGAGCTCACACCACAGGCGTCAATGATCAGAAGGCAGTCAGTCACCAAAGAGCACAACAGGCACTGCTGCACCTTCTCCTAAAATGTCTACACAGCCAACAGAAAGCATCTTCTCACAACCAGTATCATTTATGGTGTAGGGAGAACTGACTCTGCTTCTCCAGTGAGCTTTTGTAGATGTGAAAGCACACACAGATGGTCAGCCCTGTACACTAGGGCTTTTGACCAGCTTTAAATTCTCTCCATTAAATATCATTGCTTCAAAGGAAATAAAATCTAGACATCAAAAGCAATGCAGAAAATCACTTACCAAAAGCAATCATCTCTTTGCCAATGTTTTGAAAAAACACCTTATGTATTGAGAGCCCATAAAAATCTAGAAGATTGAGAGTTTAAAGACTTTAAAAAAAACCAAACACCAAAAAAACCCTAACAACAAACAAAACCCAAGAAAACCAAACCAAACTACCTTACACATGGCTTAAAAGGGGACTACATATACAGATATACCATTAAAGACTGAGCCATTGTATTTCAGAGAATTAGGGAAAAAAAAGGGCATCTTTATGCCTGCTAGATCTATACAAAGCTCAGAGCTGCTTGGCCTCAGCTGCAGGAAGAGTTTGTATCCCATGCAAGGAGATCACATTCACCTGATCATTGCCCCAGTGGGGCCGCTGGCAGTGCCATGCACCTGGGCAGGAAGGCCAGGTGAGGGTGGAGAAAGGCAAGTTTCATGGAAGCATTCAACATCTGTGCAAATTAACGAGTTCAACTTAATTATCTCCCAACAGAAAGATTAACTAGGGTGCAACTAGTGATATGAAATCATCGTAATGGGTTCGTATGAATTCATCGTAATGAATCCACCACTCATCCAGTTGAATTGATTTTTAAACAGTGGAAATTCAAACAACTCCCATGAGAAAGTAACACAATTCCCATCGCAATCAAATACATTGTAATAGTTACATATAAAATGTAATTTTTCAAGAGGGAGAGTCGATTATTTCTTTGCCTTTCATTTCTGTGGGAGACCTGTGACTTGATGGCATTATTGACAATGCTGGAATACCAGTATGAATTGTGGACTGGAAGTGTACAAGCACAACAAGCACACCTTGAATAGAATTTTCCAAATAACTCAAAAGGGCACTTTTTTATAAAAGCTGTAGCTAGGTATCATGAGTACTTGTATTTCAAGCAGGACAGGTAGCATATTGTTAAGGTCTTCATAATCCCACTCTTCCAGAAATAAATGTGCAAGTATGCAAATGCCCTTAAAGTAAATTAAGATACCAATTAATTTATATTTAATAAATATTCCAAATTTCACTGGTCATTTTGAGCATGCATCTGAGCAACTTCAAGTGTACCTGAATTCAGAATTTGTCACAAATCCATCACGAAATTTTTATTTGGGCATGTACAATTTTTCAGCAAAAATCACTACTGAGTTCAAGGAAGTCCTGATTTCAGAGAAAAAAAAAAAAGGCTGTATTCTATTTAAAAGACACCCACCGTTGTACAAAACTAGTCGCCCTTCTTTTCACATGCATATGAGAAGACTTCTACATAAATACACAAAATATCATACAACTTTTTGAAGAAGCTTTTTTGCCTTGACCTCTGAAGCCAGACTCAACTTCAACTATTTCCACTTAATTTAATCAGAAAAAGATATAAAAACATACATATAGAGAGCTGAAAATAACTTATGTCGACCTAAGATGCTGCCCGACAAGTCCTGTCTCAGAAGTGATTAATGTGCTGACAATTTGCCAAAAAAGGGTCCCATTTATCCGCTCAGTGGGCAAGCAAACATTTGTGAGAACAATTGGTATCTATGCAAGGCAGCCACAGACCGAGTGGTCATCAGGTGTTAAGTAGCAACTGACATTGTAAATGAAATCCAAGGGCTGTCAGCATCAAAGTTTCACTGGACTGGAGCAACTGAAAGAAAGGCAAAGGGAAGGGAGCAAATGAAATAGCTGGATGTCTTCGCAGTGGCAGTTCTGTCTGTTTAATTTTATTTCTCTAATCGATACCATAACAATAAAGCATTTCCAATATTGGTTTTCTGTATTAATTCTTCATTAAATCATACTTGCATGAGAGGAAATCAAACTTGCCCAGCTTTAGAATGAGGCTCTATTCCAGGTGACATCAAAGACAAAAACAGAAGGGGGAAAAATAAAGAAAAAAACCCCCATCTTGCGCAATGTTAAATACCTAACAGGAGATGACAAATCAAATGGGAATTACTGTGGGAAAAACATAATTAAAAACTTGATTGAAGTTAAACAGAATTTACATAACACTGCAAATTAACTTTATGCTGAAAGTATTCACTGGGAAAACAATAAAAAGGCATTTCATTAGTAATCTATATTTAAACAATATGTACAATAGAGTCGTTCTAATGAGAAATGTAGGGGTTTTAATAACAGCAGTTTCCAATGGCTGCCAAGAGACACTGTTATCATGGAGATTTCTGCACATAAACAAACAATCTTTGGAAACACCATGTGTGGATTGTAGCCCTGAGACGTAGCACAAGTTGGTGCCCTACAGCTTCTTGTTATAAATCAACTTCCTTAAAACACTGTTACAGAGCCCTGGACTACCCATTTTTTACTGGGCTGTGTGAAGGCACAGCCTGATTTCAGCAGAACCAGGACTTCTCTTTAAGTTTTCCTTCTTAAAAATGTATTAAGTTTTCAGAAATACACATCTGGTGCCATGAGATTTCATTCCCATTTCTTTAGGGACCCAAACTATTTGTGATAGCCATGAAGAATGACATTGCAATCATTAATTAAGTCACATAACACTGAATTGCCGGTAAAATAATAATAATGAAAATAGTCATAAAAGCACGTTAAACACCAACTACCCAAAGGTGTAACACGCAGCTCCAAATGCTAATTACAAAACTCATACACAATAAATTAACTACTAAAATCCCAAGATGGGAAATTCCTACAACACATGATGGAGAACATAAATACAGTTTATCCCAGATTTCAGAAGGAATCCAGGAAGATTCCATTTCCTTAACCATTTCTCAGTTCCTCTTTATATCAGTGAAAGACATTTTGGTCTTTTCCAAGCCACAGATTCTTCACAAATTCTGTTGAATGTTTAAGAGGCTAGTGGCAACAACCCTGCTTGGTCACCTTTTATAAATAATCCAGTTGTCTCCTCAGGTCACCGACCACAATCTTAAACCCGTGTCATAAAACCAATGGGGTAGTTCACATCAGTACTGTTTCCATACTTTTGATTTTCAAAGCAAGTGTCAAAATCTATAATTCGAAAAAAAAAAGGATTAAGCTGCCACAGGTGCAGGTAGCCACTCACTGCAATTTCTGACTAGAACTGGAGTTTTGACACTTAGAGGGCAGATTGCTGCCTTTCGCTACTGAAAACACTTCAGAAAGTCCAGCCCAAGCAACAGAGACTCTGAAAGAAAAATAATCAGCCAAGAGAAGAAAATTAACCAAACCCTTTGTTAATAAGGAAACACAGAAGCTTCTTCTGGTGGACTCTTTGACCTCACACAACTATTTTTACACCTTTCCCATAAATACCTGCTATATGTTCTGATACTATAAAGTAGTATCTAGTAAAACAAAGTAAAACCTACAGAAGCAAGATTTGTTCTGTGTCTTGACATGATAAACATCAGAGAGCTGCACGTGAAAAGCGGGACTGGATACCATGAAGCTATGATGTTGAAATCAATGCTACCTTTGAATGCGCTCCAGAATATTCAGAGTAAAAGACTTGACTCCTATGTTTGACCTGTTTCCACCTTATATGGAACTTAAGGGAAATGGCTGTAGGGCAAATTATTTATTTCCCAAAGTATCCCAAACACAAGCCCCAAGAGCAGGAATCAGGGGAGGTGCTCTGCAGACAGACCTGGAGCCTGCAGAATAAGGAGTTCTTCTGAGACATGGCAATTGGATTGCAGGTTTTCTAATTACTGCAGAACTACTGTTGACTGAGAGACTGTCTACACACACACACCCCAGGTCTGTGGATCTGTGTTTTAGGAATCAATATTTTTATTTTTCTATGCCATTAAAAAGAAAAAAAAATCATTAAACAATCTAAGTGCCTGAGACATGTTTTCTTATCATATTGAGTTTGTTTTGGTTTTTATGTCAGTAAAAATTAAAACAAGCAAATGGCGTTTCATCCTGTCTTGGCTCCTGAACTGCATTAAAAAGATATACATAGAGATTAATTTCCTCACATTTATTGAAAGTTTCATACATAACATTTGCTGAACACTTGAACATCATGCCAGTTTTACTTTTCCTCTCCAAAACCCCCAAATTTTAGACCGATTTCTTTCTCCAAAACATGTACTTTTTGAAAAACAAGAACAAAAAGCAAAATAAACCAGATCACTCTATCTTGCCTAAGGACATGAATACCAATGTCAGCTCCACACAGGGGGTTTTTTTGAGTAGAAAGGAGGCAACCAGCTTACAAACTTGATGACACTTGCTAGCCCATGTTAACTATGATGAAAGCCAACCTTAAATAAAATACCACAAAGATAAGAGAATAAGCCAGAAAAGAACATCACATTTAGTCCAGCAGCCACCGGGGAAAAAGTATGCACAACATTAGCTCAGCAACTGCACAAGTAACTTAAGATTGTCAAGTCATGTGTTGATTCACTGCTAAAGGTCACACACAACTTTCAAATTTAAAAGATTTCATGTATATTGTTGCATCCAAAAAGTATCTGACATTATGCATATGAGATGTACGTATCCAAGAGGTTTTCCATGGCATTGAATAAATTAAGGTCTTCCTCCTTCTCACCTCCTGAGACCTACACCATTCTGTGTTATGTCAAATTGCCAAAATTGTCGCAAATGAATTTCCTTTAGAGGAGAGAGGGAGTGATACACAAATCTCTCAAAGTAGATGGTAAGCCAGGAAGGATGCACAGCAAGTAACATGACAAACATCACCAGAATCTCTCCCTTGGTGGAACAGATCCTCCTCACCTTGCTGTGCCAAGGATGGATTTCTCCAACTAGTAGAGAAGGGCAGGAGGAGGCACATTGTCCTCGGGCTCACCCAAGAGCAATGAGCTCAGGAGAAAAGAAATGCTCTGTCAGTTCTGAGAAGAGCATTGACACACCAGAAGCAAGCTGTATTCAGTGCTTTTCCTTTTTTAACACGGTGTGTTTATACTCAAGAAAATGCAGCTCACGTGCAGTATCGACCCAGGATGGAGAGAGTGCACTTTTGCCACAGAGGACATAGAGAAGGTATGAGCTTCCAAAAAGTCTGTCATCTTTAAAGCTGCCAGTCACTTCAAGACAGAGAGAGACCAGTATTTTTAGCTGAGCATACACAATACTTTTGCTGTCTCTCTCCCCACCCCAGCCTTGGAATCACCTCATGTCTACAGCCACCTCCAAAACTGTACCCTGACTGGCTCTGAAGTTCTTTACTTGTTATGAGTTAGCCCTGAAACTTTTTTTTACTCATACTCGTTGTGCATCTATGCAAGAGTGCATGCCTATTGTGTGGATTTATTTTACACAACACTTTCAAATAAAAATATGTGTTAATGATGAGGCAGAAACTTCTTGTAAATTCTCTCTTCCCACTTCCAGCAAGCTTACTGGAAATAAAATCAACTCAGCAGTCCCTGGTAAGTGAAAGTATGAGTTAGTATATGTTAACCAATTCAAGAGGTCTTCTACAAATCTAATAATTATACTTTATTTCATATACAAGGGTCAGCATTAAATTCTATACTGTTTTCTATTTCAACAGATTAAAACTTTAGCAATAGTTTACTTACCATCAGGAATAATATCACAATATTAATTACCTGGAAAGACCAACACTGCACAGATTTTAACAGAGTGCATTGGAAGCTACTCAGTATTTTAGCAAATGCACACATACTTCAACCATTTTCAGACCATGCCATTAAAAAGAGAAAAAACCCAACACCCAAATTCTAAACCTAAAAATTTCTTTTAACACTGTAAGTCAAAATAAACTAATCTAGTTGAAAAGCTGAATAATTTTCAGTTGTGAGAGAAGAGGAAGTGAGAATTGTAACTAAGGTTGCAAACAGTGACTCAGCCAGCTTAGAGCAACAACACGACAGGCAGTTTGCATAAAAACTATGGCTAAACCAAAGAACTCTTAAGAGACCTTGCTACACAATCGTATCTGAACAGTGCACTGCCATGATCTAGTAAGAGGCCCTCAAGTGTTAATATGGGTGTGGCAGAAGAAGAGGCTGTTTATCCCATAATGATCCTGGTTACTCCACCTCTTATCCACAGGCCAGGCTGACAAACCAGAAGGGACAGAAATGCCATATGAGATGAAGCAGATTGGGCAACTATGATGGCATAGAGTACAAAAGGAAAAGTAGGGCGGGGGGGGGAACAACTCACAACTCAGTATGTTGGCATCATTGCTCAGACTCAAAAACTAAAAAAAAAAACAAAACCCAAAACAACAAAAAAAAAAAAACCAAGAAAAAAAAAGGTTGTCCCATTAAATGTAGTGTATAAGGGAATACCTGGAAACCCAAGGATGCAAGATTAATTTAAAGCAACCCCAAAAAAACTTGTTGCCTCCCAGTGTTAAATCCAAGCATTTTCAGCTTTGACCCTTTAAGCTCGAAGTCTTAGCCAGATCCATCAGTTTTTTGTGTTTTCATTGATAGGTTGAAAAAAATTACATCCCTTCTCTCCCATCGGGTACAGCACTTAATTATTTAAAAGATCTGAAAAGTGCATCCAACATCCACAAAAATCACTCAACTTTGATCCTAACCTTCTGAAGGATAAAGTCCCCTAGCTGATACACAAACAGCAACCTGAGAAAGCACCCCACTGGCACAGCGATGCCATATCTCTGTTGTTCCTTATGAAGCCATCATGGAGTTCAATTTTAAAAACCCAATGACACACCAAGCAACTGCTAGCCCTGGTTTAATTTCCATGCAGGACAGCAACAACTAAAAAAAAAAAATCCTGATTTCAATTTTCCCAGTTGCACAACAGGTTGATGGAATTCTGAGCCCTAGTAAAAGATGCATTTGTGCAATGGAGGGTGCAGATGATGCACGTGGGCTGGGGACGAGCTGACAGGGCAAGGTGGGATGACAAGGGTCACACAGGAATGGAGAGAAGAAGTTGGCTTTCCCCAGTCAGATGGGTTTACCACATTGAGATCAAGTCTGGACAGCGCAGCTGCGATTTGTAAAAGTTGAGGCAGGCCAAGGTGAGTAGCATCCCCTCCAGGCTGCCAAATTCCAGGCAATTAGAGCCGCTGGTGCCCTTGGCTCCCTGGTGGGTGCCCAGAGAGAGGCACAGCAGCAGGGAAGAGCCTGTCACTGGAGCAGAAAGAGGAGGAGTGCTGCTTTATGGCAGCATGGTAAATCAATTGCATTTTTTATTTCCACAGCTGAATATTACTATGCTCTCTGCATGGCTTTTATGAATGTTTGCCTTATACCATAATCTATTTGCCAGAAATCAATAGTCTCTTATCCTTGCAAACTAGTAGCCAATGTCACCATCTTTCCAGCTTGTAGATCAACTAGTGCTGCCCACCACATCCAGAACAGGAAAACTGGTTTCTGAATTGTCACATTTCATACAAGTCTTCATCTAGTAAAGCAGAAAAATACACCTATTGCAAGGCAGCTGCCAACAGCTTTTAAACCAAAGCCTGTGTCTTAAAATATGCTTTTCTTTTGAGCAGGTATGGAGGTACCGTTACAGATCCTCATTAAGGAAACAGCTCATACCTGGAATAGAAGCATTTTGAATTGCCTTATCAAGATGTGGTAGGGATGGTTTACTCTCAAGAGAATTGGAAGGGAAAGATGTTCTTACAAAGGACAGTAGCAAAAGTTACTATTCTATATAAAAATAATATATATGGGACCAGTTCTGAAAAGTGTTGTGCTCTTATGTAACCATTTTAAATACAACAATTTTTTAACTCACATGAGGGGGAAAAAGCATGAGACTCCAAATTTGTAATTAATACATTAAAAAGAAGAGACATGTCTCATAGCTATCTCCACTAACTCTCTTTCTTCCTCTATCAGTCCTCTGCTGACGCATCCAAATTCCAGTCTCCAGCCTTTGCTCCAAAGTTCAGGACAAGTTTCCTGGAATTCTTTTTCTATTTTTTTTTTTAAGCTTGTAATTCTCTTCTTTGCTACAGAACCTCCCAAAGCAAGAGTAATACTTTTAGGTAACATCTGCATATCCACTTAGCCTTCTTATCCTTCTCAATTTGCTTTTGCTTGGTTTAAAAATTTTCTCTGCAGTAAACGGGTTAACAGCTGTCTTTTCACCTTCTCTAACTTATCTCCATTTACTGTTTATCCTCCTATTCCGTAACTCCCAGCAGGCAGCTGACCCCCTCCTGACTCATCTGCAACTGTGGAGGTTGCATGGAGGAGCTCCACTGTGCCTGGCTTTCAGAGCTTCAGACTGCTCTCTCTGACCCGTACTGAAATAAAAACTTATTGTCCAGGTGATGGTGCCTCAGGGTCTGCCAGAAGAGCTTTAGCAAGAAGGACTCGCTCATCATCCAGAATAAAGGGTATCTGCTGTGGAAAATGGCAGCCTTTACTGGGAACATAGGAGACTGCAGGAGGTCCCTTACTCTATGCATGTATGTAAATCCCTTTTTCTTCCCATTGACGTAGACTGCACTTTAGCATAAGTTCCCATGATTATATCAACAGGCACTAAAAAACCCCCAAAACTTAAAATAGCCATGAAGTCCACATGTAGTGCAGTAAAATCTTCTTTCCTCTCTGCAGCACTGGAGAAACAGAGTGCAGATTTTATACACAGCTTCACCAAGGTAGTGCAGCTCCTGAAGTTTTATTGGAGTTGAGCAACAGTTCCCACATGCACAGCTGTGTGTGCCCTCAGCTGCCCTGCTCAAGAACATCTGCCACAAACCCAATATGGAGGTGACTACCCACCAAGCACTGCCATGCTCGCTGCCCGCCTTGCATCCCCTCCTCAGGGCATCACTCAGCTAGAGCAGAAAGGATCACCTCATGCTCTTGCCCAGCCCTGCAGCAGGTTAGAAGTCCTTCTGTTTACAGAAATGTCTTTTCCTGTGACCCATCTCTGAGCACAAAGTGCAAAATGCAACTCTGCTACTGCACCAGGCAAACATGGGAGAGGAAGTGCCCAAACTGCTGCTCCTGTGAGTAGCCCCCACACTTTCTTCTGAAGAGACTCTGTTGCTGTCTAATACTCTTCTGCAAATGGGCAAGTGCCAATTTCCACTCTGTCAGGACGAGTAAATTTTATGTTTGTAATTCCTGGTTGGTGAAAAGAAAATAACAGGCTTGTTTGTGAAAAGCCCAGGGTTGGCAGCACAAAACAGCAAACCAGGAAGCTGCTTAGAGCAGTGCTGGATCCATCAGGCTGGGCTCAGATTATACCTCTGCAAAGCCATAAAACAGCTTCTGTGGAGGAGAGCCATCATTCAAACGACAGCCTGAGATAAACCACAATCTGATGACTGTCACAGTCCCTTTGACACCAACACTTACCATCTCCTAGTGTTTACAGACTAATCAGTTTAGCCTTCCCAACTGGCTGCATACAAGGCAGCTGCTCATCATGACTTGCATTTTCTTAAAGCCTCCCAGAACAGACACCCAGTGCTGTCATTTCCTCCACTCCTCCATCTCAGACAGTCCCAAAGGGGAAAGAAGAAAGATACATTAATTTGTACAATTCTTATGTCATTCTCATTTCTAGGGAACGCTCAGAATTTGATTATTTTTTAAAGAAGAGCTTTTCATATAAAACTGAAAGTTAACAGCTCCTACACTAACAGTTAATTACCAAATTTTAGAAATGTTTTCTCAGACACTGAAGTTGATTTACTTGCAATATACAGTCTTGCTTAATGTTTAAATTTTTTTAATAAATAAATTATATAAATAGGGTTCTTTGATTGCTCAGAGCATCCATCATTAAGTACTGGGGCATAGCTTTAGGCATAATTGTACTACTGAATTCATCAGCTGCCTAATCATCACTCATTTTGCATCTACTTCTGCTAATTAAAAAGAAAACAACTCCTAACAACTTTTACATGACTACTGTATTTGTTCTCCACAAAGACACAAGGCTGATTTATCAGTGATTAACTGATTATCTAATTTTATAGCAGTCACTCTGCAAAGACCAGCACCCAGAGCCACCAGGAAAGGCCAGCAAAGTCCCTTGCCCCATACCTGCTGTCACTCACACTTGTTTTGAGATGGGCAGCAAGGGTGATAGCCTTGGCCATGGGCTGTGCACATGGGCTCTGCAGGGCCCACAGCTGTGGAGGGTAAAGGACAGGTCCTCTGTTGAGAGCCTCTCAGCTTCTGTGAGTGCTCAGGCAGGTACTAAATGACCTGGTGGGAGAGCAGAAACCTACTGACCACAAAAGTATGTCGGGAGCACTGCACAGAGCAAGAGCTCAGGGGGTTATGCAGCCTTACAAGACACACTGCCACAAGTAGGAAATTAACTTCAGTGTTTTCCCTCTGCCCTCATCCTTTTGCCTGAAGTCCAGTATAACACAGACTGCAGCAGCATCCCCTCTGCTTAGACCCCTGCTTACACCAAATTCTTTTGCTTTCAAAGAACAGCTGCCAGCATTTAAAGATCTGTGATTTCTGAGAGGGAAACCCCACTAGCTCTCACAAGCAGAGGAAGAACTGCCTCTGGTACCACCTAATCCCTCTAGACACAAGTGTCATGCTGAGAGCAGAACCCAACTGAAACCACATCCCCCCTGGCTACCCAGACCTCCAGGGTGAACTGCAGTGCTCAGGAGGTGATGCGGAACAGCCCTACAAAGAGCATCCTTTTTTTTTTTTTCCTCCTAACCCAATTATGTAACTTTAACCTGAGCAATTTTCATGAATTTTTACCAATTTCTATACATAGCCATTGCCAACCTTATCCTGGTTCCAGAAGTACATACAGTGCAAGCAGCTGTTAGAACAAGAACGAACAAGGGTAACACCACCAACATTAATTTTGTAGGCAAGTGCTGTTTAGCCCTCCATAAATTTTCTATTAGAGTATTAATTAAAGACATTACCACTCCCAAACCCCTTCACTCCTTGCAGGTGACAGCAGGATAGGCAAATTATTTCCATAGGCAGGGACAGGCATTTAAGATCACTCTGGCACCCTGGATTTCTGTCACTATGTATTTCAAAAGGAAAAGAGGAAAAACCAGCACATAGTCATATTCACTTTTGATAACAGATGAGGAATCCCTTTTAAATATTCCTTTTTCAACCAAACTTAGTAACACCCTCAAGTAGGAGAGGAGGTAGGAAGGAAAATGTGTTTCAGCTATGGAGAGATGTGAAGTTATCTGCTTTTTTTTAATAAACTGGACCAAAACAGACAAGTGGATATTTCATGAGGTCAAAGAGACACTTGTTTCACTATCAGGCTGATTCCTGGACTGAAAACTACACTCTGTATGTACACAGAAAAATATTTTGTAGCTTGAATGCCAAAGCTTTAACTATTTTGAAAACCTTCTTATTTCCTCAGCTCTATTCTCTTTCTTTTGAGAATCTCTAGGGTGAGAATCTAGACTTGACCTAGCTGAAGAATTGATTTGTCTTTGATGATTACTTCTTGCCATCTTTTGTGGAACAGAGACTGTGCCGCCCCATGTGCAAATTATTTTGGATCTCTGCTTTTCTCTCCCAAAGCTTCAAAACATCTCTTGCTATGACTGAAAGCAATTCCCACCCCAGGAGCAGCATGTACAGCCTCTTCCCAGCAATCGACCAGGAGAGCATGTCCTAGGAATGCAGCACATAAGCACCATGCCTGAAGCATGCTTACACGGCTATCACCAGATATATTTATTGTGTGATAGTGGACCAAAACACACTGTGGTCAAACAATAACCCTACTGTGTTCCCTGACCAGTACTGACTCACAATATGTAACCCCGTACTACTTTTAAAAGCATTATAGTATCTGCCCCAATTGAAATTTTCATTATGATACACTAAATTAGCCACTCAGACATATAACAGAGACAAAACAAATCACTTACCTTGGTAGACTTCTTTGGAAGGGGATAACCAAGCTGAGGGGATGATGTTATTTGAGGAGTGGGAAAATCATTTATCATAAAAAAGAGAATCCTATGAAGAACTCCATGTATACACAACTCTAAGTGGATGCACCAGAAAAGGTGCAACTCGGCATCACTCTGAGGAGGATCTGCCAAAAATGCTGCATAAAGCTAAGCATAAGCATAAATGCATCCTTAGTGGGCTAGAGAGGAAACACTATTTACAACAGCGATTTATTGTTCCATAGTTAATACAGTCGCTGAAAACAGTTTCACCCTAGTAAGGAATAAAATCAACTGACACCCCTTCTATACATGAATACCGAGAGTACCAAAAAGCACAGCTTTCATTAAAACGTGGAATAAAGCAGTATGCTATTCATAAAAGCCATCTCCTCTGCCTCCACTTGACACAGAAAGCACTTCAATGCAAATTTAAATATGCAATATTCACTGAAAATAAAAGATTTTGGCAGCTACCATTTATTTAATACCCCACTGAATTATGGTGAAAAAGACAAAATGCAAAAAAAGTAAGTACAGGTTTTGATCAATATTTACAGAAGAGGTATACCACAAACACTTCAGATAATATGTATTTACAAAACATAGTACACTGAGCTGACAGTCTAGCCCAACTAAGGATAGATTACAGTCTTACTTTAAAACTTTAAAAATAGATAACATCTTAGATATCAACTAGAGGACATAGAAGCAGTCTTGATAAGTTTATGGCTGAAGGAATAATGACTAAATTCTCATCAAGTGAGAGCAGATTGCTTATAGATTTCAAATTAGATTTTCTCCACACAATTTATTCTATGAAAATCCAGTGCACTTTTGAAACTTTAATCTAGAGACATAAAACAACAACTAATACATAACTTCATACACTACAGCCATGAGCTGCATTTTAAAGATACTGATATATCTGATGACTGGGGATATATACATTTCTGCTCAAGTGGTTCATGCCGATTTGTGGGTTGCAGAGCCATGTAGAAGTGCTGGACTGAAGCAGAGGCAGAACAGTTTTGGTACATGGATCAACGGAACTGAATGTTCAGGGTTCAGTGATGATGTTTTTATAAATTTTAAAGCTAAGTCAATGAAGAGCCTGGATGCAGGAAATGGGGATGTCAGACTCTAGCTCTACTACACATCACTACATAAATTACAGTTCACTTCTGCACCTGCAGCATTCACCCACAAAAAAGCGCAGTGAATTAATTGGATATTCTTCTCAACTTATTTTGATAGTTAACACTCAGGCAAAGGCAGCCTATCCCTGGGTACTTATATGGCTCCTAGAATGACAAAGAAATCTTGAGGCTGCCAGAATACAAACCACAGTGGTAAACCTTGGATTGTTTACTTCAAAAATGCCTGAGAGACTGGCTTTATTGCCTCTGGATTAGCTAAAATGCATATTTCTAACTGGAAGCAATTTGGAAAGGTATGAAGTAAATATATTTTACTTAATGTAATATCCTTAATATATAAATTAAACATAAATTCAATCCTGAATTTCAAATGACAGTATTAAACACTGTGTTAATGACCTGAACCAGAACAAAACGAATTCTTAAATTTTTGCTGTTCCTCTTTATCATAAATTTTGTAATTATGGCTACTTAAAAAAAAATAAATCTGTTAGTAAAAAGATACATGCTTATTGATGGTGTTAAAATTACATTTTAGAATTATGTGAGATATCTGAATATACACATAGTTGATCAGAAATAATAATATTCATGAACATTTTATTAAGGTATTCCTTAGTGGAAATAATTTCTATTTAATACCATGGTACAACTACAAATTGTATAATAGTGTTGCTAGATATTATAATAGACTGAAAAGAACAATTTAAACTTCAAGAATTTTTGCAGTAACATCTCACGTCATAGCATATTTCTTAATATCCTTATTTTATTACAATGTTGAAACTATAGGGTTCCCCAAGTCACGTAGAAAAAAAAGAAATAAATCTTAGAACTGTGCCAGGAATAAAACACCTCTCCTGTGAACTCCTAAGAGGCACTGACTGGATCTTCTTTTGGATGTTACATTTGTTAGTGAAATCACTGAGGAACTGAAGCCAGTGGCAAAATTCCTACAGCAATTTAATGGGGCCAGAAATTTGATTCCTAACATTCATAATCTCCTTTCTTAACTTTCTGAGTGGCAAAGTCATTCCAAAGTATAAACTTCTTTTCAAAAACGGTTGACATCCTCCCACCCCAGCAGCAATAGAGCTTACCACGTGCAATCACATATGGTGCTCAAACCTCCCTGCCATCTGAAATCCAACAATTAATAGTTTCAAAGGAACTGGAAGGGTTTTTCACAAGGCAACATTGCTGAAATGCATTATCGACTCAGATTTTTATAATCCTTTGAAATGCATGTTTGAATTGCAAAAAAAAGCCATCACAAATGCGTACATTTTTCAGGTCCCCCAAAGCTGTACCTCATGGTATATTTCAAATCCTTTACATTTAGCAGGAGAAAGCAATTAAAGAGATGTGGGGAATAACAAGGATTAACATGTACACTCTTTATTTAAACGGACTGAGTCCCTGTGAGGGCTTTTTGCAGCAATTAGTTCCAGCCTACAAAAGGCTAAGACACCACACTGCATTTTCACATTCTCATTGGCAAACCAGACACTATATTCCAAGTTCTTCATTTCTAAATCAAGTTCACATCCAAATATATCCTGTCATGCGTACATACAGAGGACACACATATAGTCCTTTACCATGTAGTCCTTTACCACTGTCTAGCTCCATTCCTGTGCCAGAGAAGGGGAGGGGTAGCTGCTGGTCTGGGACTTGGCTGCACATGAACACTTCCAGTGATGGGGGATCATTCCCAAATGTAGCCTGTGACGAGCACAGACTTGTAACAGATGGACAGAAAAGAGCCCTGCATGGGGTGGCTTTTCATTCTGCCCACTGGCCTCAGCAAGAAGCTGCTCAGTGCTCCTTCCAAGCTGACAACACAAAGCCGTGCAACGCTGGAATAACCCACTCCCACAGATTCCCGCCTCCATCTTTTCTTACAGACACCACCACCACCACATTGCAGGAGAGCCCTGCAGCAGCTGTGAACGTGCAGGGAGGTTTCCTTCACACTGTGAGAAGGCGTTACATCGGACTGCATGCAACTTGGCTTCCCCCTTGAACTGCGCGAGGGGGAAACTGAAAGAGCCCTCAGACACATTGGGACTGGGTAATTCTGCTACTGGAGGCTTCTCTGTGCCTCAGGCAGATGGCAAAACCAGTTTCCAGTCTGCAGGTGCAGGAGCAGCAAGCTAGAACTCTCTAGACACTCAGCAGGCATCTAACGTCCCTGAGTGGACTTTGTGCTCCGACTGACTGCGTGTGCCAATAACCCTGCGTGTGCCTCCCCCAGGGCTCACACTGCCATCCTCAGTGGTGTTCAGCTCATCTGGTTGGAGATGCTGCTTCCCCCAGTTCATATAAGTCATCAGCTGGAGATCAGCAAAAACTCCCCCCCCGCAAGTCTTCTGCGGAAAGAGAAAATGCAAGTACTGAGCCACACATACAAAATCAGACAAATTAGCTGAACTCCACCAGCATCTTAAAATAACTTGACTGCCTCTGTAAGAGATTTGGGAGCATTCAGAAGACTCTTGCCACATGCAGGCTGCGGGGAAGGTGATATGCAGGAATAATAGTGCTGTGCAAAGTTCCTCCATGTCCTCATCTGTGTTTTGCTCTTCTGCAGTCTTCAACTGGTGCTATGGCCAACTGTGCCTCTTGAGGACCATAACGCACATATGGAGAAATATGGAGAATGCTTACTGTGAAGCTCCTGTTCTTAACACTGCATGCAAAATGAAGCTGAAAGAGTGAGGGTTTTGCAAATGAGACAATCGAATAGCTCACTGCTGTCCTAAAAGCTGGTTCCACTCCTGGCCATGCTCTTCCTCTGACAGCCTTGTGTTGGCTCTGGCACTCGACAGACTACAGAAACCTACTCATTTTAACTCAGCAAAGACTCAGAAGAGTGGCTGGTTTTGGACAGTTTAGTGAGATGATTCAGCTGAATACCTACTCAGAAAGTCTTAAGGGTGGGCAGCTAAATACTTTCCCATCTAAAACAGCTGAACCTATCCAAGGGACACAGTAGAAACACAAGGGCAGGAGTTCCATCTTTCCCTTAGCTAGTGGCTTCGGTTATCTTATAAAACTTCATTCCTAAGTACTGGATCACCACTATGCCACAATTCTTTCCTTTGCCCTAAGCTGAAGTACTTCTACTACCAAAAATATAAATAAGAATTGAAGTCACATAGGTTTGCTGCCCTTACCTACTTCATCCTGCACCTCTCCTCAAAGCACAAACCTGTATTAGAACATCAGCTAAGGTGTTTATCTATCTCCTTGCACAATAGTATCCTACTTTTAGTCAAAAAATGACTGACAATAAAGCAGATAATGTTTTCCCCATCATTAATATGTTATTTTGCAGTTATTTTAACCTCTAAACTCTTATCCTGTAGACCAAAACACTTAGAATAACCAAAGCCTTTTTGTACCTGATATTTCCTAACTTAAAACTGTCAACTTCTGCCCATTTCCTCTGCTGAAGTGGTTGACATCTCAGCTTTTCTCTTCAACACCTCTTTTTTCCCCAAACAGACTAACCAAACTGGTTAGAAACTGGCTTTTTCCATGTCTTATAGATCATCACACAGTCTTCTGAGTACTTGGACTGAAAAGAGAGACTGAACAAAAGTCTCCTGCCAGATCCTCATGTTAATTCTTACCAGATTCTGTGAGTCTTCAGCAGAACACTGTGTAGACAGTGAAGGTAGGACAAAAAATAAACGAAAATCAGACAAAAATGCACATTTTCTGAAAACTTCCCTATGCTTTTAAATTCTTTCATTTGAACAAAATCAGAAAAACATTTTCACATTTAATCTCAGTAGAAAACCAATTCTTTCAAAACCCAATACTTGAAATAATAACAGGTGGCATTCCAATAGACAGTCCTATGATTATTAAAATTCTGTGGTATTTGAAAAAATATTTAGTTGAGAACAGCTACCAATTTCAGCAGTCCACTGTTAATCTTCCTATGCTACCATGATTACAGCTTCTCCTTGCACAACATACAATACTTCCATGTATTATTGCCAGTGACAGATTGTCTGTACCTTTCCAGTAAGGGTACACCAGGCTTCAAAAATATAGTCACGCTCAGAAAATCTAGCGGATAAAGAAACTCAGAGCATATAAAAGTTTGACATATGTGGCTAATCGATAGTAGACAGAAAGCAGTGGCCAAAAGCAGCCCAGGGTGCTGGCAGAAGGCACACAGCTGCCCCACTGCTGCTGCAGCAACTCTCCACATCGGCTAAACAAGAATAGTACTATCAAGGGGAATGGCAGGCGAGGTGGGAAGTTTTCCAGAATGAGATTTACAATCCAGCTATTTAAACACACCTTGCATAAGAGTAGATGAAAAGGGGTCAGTGCAGGGACAATACTCTGCCAGAATCAGAATGTAAAAATAAAGCAGACAGCTTGAACATGAAGTACAATTTACACATCATTATGCAGAGAATTCTTACTTTTCCAGAACTGTGGGGATTTTTGTTTTTTCTAAGGACCTTTAGTTTGTTTCCACCCTTCTGCCCCTGGAAAAAAATTACAAAAAACTGTAGCAGGGGAGGAAGGAGAAAAAAATAAAAAAGGAAAAAACAAGGAAAAATTAAAAAAGATAAGGCAGTCTGATGCACCAGTTAATCTGACTGCATTTACAGAAGCTAAGTGGAGGGATCCAGCTGTGAGCACGGCATCAGACAGCCCTGCCATGCAGAGCAGGCTCTTGGGCAGCTCTAGCGATGATCACGCCCTCACTGACGGGGCACCATTGACCCCAGCAAGACCATTTTTTTTCATCACTGTGAATGCTGATCTCTCTCCGTATTCTCAAGAGCTCTCAGTCTCTCATACATTACCACCAAATTTCCAGGCTTCTCCTAACTAAAGGCCAGACTTAGTGGAAAAGGTTTAGAGAACCCAGAAAGGAAGGTGGGGAAACAGCCACAGCTACTCTCACCAGCCACAAAATTAGTGTCTCCTGAGTCTGTCTGGGCACTATTCATCAGCTCTGGTGGTTTGGGGTTTTTTTTCCACAGGGCTGTGAAAAATCAATGAGATTCGTACTGCAAACTGATCATTATAACAGGGAAAGCTCTGCAATGAAATTGATTTGTGTAACTCGTAACACCACTACTTACACTCCCCCACAACTTCAGGGGGCAGATGCTCAAGAACTAAGACATAAAGGTATGAGGGCTAAACCTCCTTGCTCTGGTGAGTCTTCTTCATTAAACAAAACTGGCTTCAAACCAGTTTAAATGAAGACAAGACAGCAGACCCGTAGAGTGAAAAACAGTTCAGTAAATGAATGAAACTAGATTAATACATTTTATAAATTACAGACAGCAGCAAAGATTAAAGATTCTGATCTGTCCCCTGTGTTTTGTCCTCATTTCACCTCCTCACAAGTGTAGCACTTGACTAGCAATATTTCCATAAAATCTTAAATACTAAATATGGAAAGAACCTAACATGAATATGGAAAAGAGAAAACCATAATGAGAAACAAAAGAGCTGTCTGTCATTTTAACACACAACTAATAGTTAAGTATCCCAAAAGAAATCCACCCTGGAGTAAGAGCCTTGGTGGGTTCAGCATTTGCACCAGACAATAGACAGAGCACTGACACAGGAATCGAGAGCTGTTTTCTGTCCTTGCCACTGCACTTTTCAGCATGACTTGTGACAAATCACATCTCCTGTGAGTGCCTGGTTCTCCTTTCACAGCTGGTGTCTCAAATAATGAAAGTTTGGGGCACAGATTGCCTGTTGCTTTCTATGAGCAGAGTGGGGGTCCACCCACAGGTGATGATTAATCACTGTTGTAATACCACTCATAATGAGGGGCTTGTCATCTAAAGCACTTCGAGCTGTGACCTATCCTCCATACAAGAAAATACTCTTTGAGGGAAACAATACATAGATACCAGAATTCTATGGCTTTTAGTGTAAGTATTTGTAGGGACATCAAATAGCAGACACCAAGTTAGACAATAGATACATTCCAGCATTTGGAAGCAGGACAGTACACATACATCAAAGTGTTGCACCTGATTAACAGGTACAGTGTGCATCTGAATGGCATCCATCTATCTGACTCACAAGAACAAACAAGTACAAGTCCAGACACACGTGTGATTATAGGTACAAAAATCCTCAAAACATCACACAAGAATAGCACATCCATTTTACTCTTGTCCACAAACAATATTACTAAATCTCTGCAAATCCTAACGTGAAGCAAAAGAAGCTTTACTGTATACGAAACTGTATAACAGTTAAATAACAACAGTCATTATACAATAATGTATAAACAGTTAAACAATAAAAGGTTTTTTAAAAGATGAAAACAAACAAAACTTATCCAGTTTCACTGCGTTATAGGACCTTATCACACAAGCTTTTCCTCCACTACCACTAACTACAGAGATTCAGAGCACATTTCAGCAACAAAGTGACCAAACACACCACAATGGTTTGCTTTGCTCCCAATCTGTTTAGCTGCCTTCCATTCTGGATCAATTTGCCATCATTCCTAGAGAAAAGCACAAAATGGAACCACAAGAGTAGATACTATGACATGGCACTAATGTCTTTACTATAATTTTTCTTCCTCCTATTATGATACTAGTAGAGCTCAAAGATCGCACCCACCACTCCTCAAACATCAGGAATGTATTGTGCAAATGTCATCAAGGGAAGATGAGAGTTCGATTTCCCCAAGAGATACTTCTACAAGACAAAATGATAGACTTCATAACAAGTTTGCAATGCAAATAAGCAAGTTAAAAGCCTTAATGGTATGACTCAACACCATTTTAAGTGGGCAAAAGTGTTCTGTTACATCCCATTGCTAATTTCTTTTTAAACATTAATTATACTCTAGTGAAAGGATTTCTGTATTTGCAAGCCAGTACCACTGGTCTGTTGAAATACTCAAGCTATGGTACATTTCATAAAATCAGAGGAGTTCCTGCTTTCTGAAGACCATATTCACTAATACAAGCACATAACATATATATGTATTCATGACTACACAAAATTTATCATATAAACTTTTTGACCACAAAATTCAGATATAAAACAAATTACAGACATGCAAGATAGACATTCATGTTACACATTACATTGTTCAATGCACCATTCTTAAAACATATGAACAAAGACTGAGCTGCCCAGACTTACGAGATCTACATGGTATCCCATTAGGGCAGTGTGTTTACCCACACTATGAGAGCTGAAGTAGTAATACCAAAGATGGGCAGAAGCCAAGTTCTCCTCCTCTAGACTTCAAGTGGTCTAGAATGGTGGCTACACTCCTCTGACGTGCCCATGTTATTCCCAGGACAATACCAGTATTTTTGCAAAAGGTTGTGCTATGTGAATGTACCAGAGGAGGGTAGTATTTGCTTGGGCATCTCTATGGCACTTCATTGTGTTGCTTAGAAATGCCCTAAAATAGCAGATCAGCTGCTGAACAATTTTGTTAATCTGCACGTCAAAGATTTACTCAGTCTGAGAAGCATCTTGGTCTCTTGCAAGTCTGGTATCTTTTTTATCTCCAGATGACATTGGAAGAGTACAATGGGCAGTGAACCTTCTTCAGTTCCCTCAATCCCAAAACTTTTGATGGAAAGTTGATTTTCAATGTACAACAGAGTGTCTGGTCTTGCACAGTAATCTCAGGATATTAGAAAGTAGATTTCAACATAGTAACTTCCTCCATTTGTCCCCTTGTACAACCTTGAAAGCCTATCATCTCTCACTAAAAGATTAGAAACAAATCATTTGTACTACCATGGAACTCCCCTTTCCCTTCCTATGAAAGGACACCATTATTTCTTATTCTCCTGTTTCCTCATTAACAAGAAATCTGGGGTTTTTTTGAAATCTTAACACATATGAAAAGTAATCACAATTTGCAATCAAAGTAAGACAAAAACTGGTTAAACTATTTAACCATGCTATTTTCCTCAAACAGGCAAAAACTAGAGGGGTATGTTGAAATACAAGATTCTCATCACAGCAGCAAGTGTTCTTTGCTTTATGCTGCTCCAGCAGCTGCAGCCCATCTATTTGTTTTATTTGGCCTTTTGAACATCTGCATAACTTGCATTCTTCAGATACTAGGTTACTTCTTTCTCTGGATGTGGGGGTGGAGAAAAGGGAAGGGTGACAAAGCCCTACAGTTTACCTGGTTTTGAAATCCACCATACCTGGAGTTAGACATACAGATTTACATGTTTTAGATATTTTGTATTCACAGGAAAACTGAAGGGAAAAAAAGTGTAACTTGTAACTATTCACTTGCAGGTATATATGACAAAATTATTAGTAAGAAAACCAGCACAACAATGATGCATTCTCAGCTCAAAAAACATTAATTCAGCCACTCCTATGACTTAATGGAAGTTATACTCTGTGAAAAGCTAGAAGAATAATTAACAGATCTCCTCTGACCTAAAGTCTGCTAATTATTACAACTAAGTCCCTTAGCACAGTGATAGCACAATAAATGGGCATAAAACATGCAGGTCTTGCCACAGATACTGTTTGGGACTATTGCAACTGCTTTGTTAGAAGTGTGGGTCAAACATCACCTCTTAGAATTACTTGCCTTTTCTTTTTTTTCAGCCAGCACTCCATATAGGCTTCACTGCTTGCTCAAATGGTTTGTGACAAGCACAGGAAATGAGAATTACTGACACCAGTGACTGAGGAAGCCAGACACCGAGAAGTTTGCAAGATTGTTTGCTACTGTTATTTAACCTTAGTGCATGAACTATTATTGCACTAAATTGTACTAGGTCCTACCTACAGTCATTACAAAAAACAACAAAAAGGTGCTCTAACCTGATAGTCAGTATAATCTACTGAAGGAAAAATCAAATGGATAAACTTCAGCTCAGATTCAGAGCCACTATAAGCAAAGTTCCAGCTGATTCACATCAATTTATGTAATTTGTCTTATGAGTCCAAACAATAGTAGTTTACCAAGCCCTAATGCAGACTAATAAAGAGACTAGGAGAAAACACTGAAGCTGAAGTAGGCCGTGCCAACTCTCCAGGAAAAGACAGGCATAATATAGAAAGGAAGAAACTGAGCTACACCAACAGCCATCAATTTCAGAAGCAGCCATGATTAAATAATATATCAAACTAAAGCACATGTAAAAACATGTCATATTTCTCACTACAACAGGGACTATTAAACTACCCCTGTAATAAAATATAGACTTTTACAATAGGCTTCAAATTCTTTCACAGTTACACCTCCTTCCTAGTCACAAAGATCAGATTACAAACTCTCTGGTCTTTTTACATATTGCAACACTCATTAAGAAGCAATGACTCCTGACCTTGGATTAAGAAATCTAACTGGGGCAGGTTAAACTGTCAACCTGAAATGAATGACACTTAATTGCTCCATCACAACATTAAATGTATGTGAAGAAATGTTCAAACAAAAGTTTATTTTTCCAACTACATTGATTGACCCAGTTAAAAAGCCTCTACCTAAAAATCTAGTCCTGACTATTAAACAGAAATTCCTCAGCCTATTCATTTTTATACTAATGACTAGATTTTAATTTCTAAATCAGAGAAAGACAAAACCAAAATTGTTTCTTAAGGTGATTTGTTTCTCATTTCTGCTAACATTACTTTATTGAACAAATACAGTCCCCTAAAGAAGATAGTGACTGGATGGAGGCATTACAACAGCTCCTGTCTCTTTTCATTTAGCAAGAATGTAATGCCTCAAACATCTTTAATTTCCTACATCCACAGGGGACTTTAAAGGAATCCAAGGGAAGCTTGTAGACACTATTGAAAATCAACAATAATTGCAGCAGTCTTATGGTTTCATCCATATTTACCACCCACATCTTCTGTCACGTAAGGAAGAGGGACATTTCAACAACCCTTTCACATACCTACCTCTTCCCTCCAAATAGCTTGTCTCCATGCATGTGAAAGTTGAATAAAGCTGGTGGAACTCTTAAGCAAGAACATTTCCCCAGGAAATTGGGCCAGTAAAACAATTTACAACTGATTAAAAATGGTAGATTGCAGTCTCAGGTAAATTGTTTGAAATTTGCTGCATTTATAATTAAAGAATTCTCTATCTGAGAGAGGTTATCAGGAGAAGGAAAAATAAATGCAAGTGAAAACAGATGAATAACTGATTACAGAAGCAATTCAGAAGGACCAGCTAGAGAACAAATCCAAAACCTGCAAGTGAGCTTCTGCCTTCATAATAGAAGTGTCAGTCAAGTTCAGCTGCTCTCATCCACAAAAACCCCCAGCATTGACACACACTCAGTGTATGTGTCAGTGTAAATAATCTCATTTTGCACTACTCTACAATATATCAGACTGTCCTCTGTCTGAAGAAGTTATTTTTTAAGTCAACCACAATCTAATCTAGTTGTGATGTTTTGGTACAAAAGGCAAGAAGGATTTTGATTCCATCAGTGTTATTTTCCACCTCTTATAGCCTGTTTGACTCTATGTAAAATACTAACAAACTCCTTTAACCAGTCCCTCATCACTCCATTGAGGAACATATTATCTACACTTCTGTTAGGGCAGGCACAAAGCAGTTGATGAGCACCAGAACGCTACAGCCATTGGAGGTTGTAAATGTTGTTTTATTATCGTGGCAGCAAGTCACACTATGAATTGCAATAAAATCCCTTAACATTTTATTAATATTCATGGTCATATTAGGTCAAGTGCTTGTGAATAAACTCTAGAGGATGGAGGTCTGGTTTTAACATCGTTGTTACCAATAGATTACATTTTAATAGATTTATTATCCAGCTCAAATTGTAGAGCTGTGACATAATTTCAAGAGAACAAAATGTTTGTAAGCTAAGTTTGAAAAGAGCAAGAGGACAAAAAATAAATGTGTATCTATGTAAGTATTCTTAGAGTCACCCACATACAGTAGATGAGGATGTTGTTCTGGTAACTGCAATGCCATACAGCACACATGCCTTACTTTCTCCATTAGTAACCACGTTTTGCCACACAAAATGCAGACCAGTATTACTGATATAAGCATTTACAGTCTTCAAATATAATAACCAAAAGCAGACACATTTGCTTCAGATAAAAATCTTGTAAATACTGGTTTTTGTCAACGATGTGGCACAAACACAGCATCTGTATTTCTTGGATACTGAATTTTAAAAGACTGTCAGCTCCTCACAATATCCTGTTTTTCAGATCTTAATGCTAGCCAGTTTGTTGAAAGCATTATTTAATCTAATTATGGAATATCTCTCACAGCATAAATATTCCAAACTCTACAGCAGGATTCCATTTGTAACTCGGAGTAGTGTAAAAACAAGAGTTAATTGCCTGTACAAATATTTCAGGGTAGCGTTTACGTAATCTACAGTACATTAAGTACCAGAGTTGTGCTCTACTGATAGGTGAAAGAACAACTTTGAAAGGCAACTGCGTTGCCAATTAGCTTTCAACAAATATGTACACAAGCTGTGCTCGCAGGCTTGTGCTCAGCTTCCTCATTCTCCCCAGACTGCCTGCCCTTATAATGGTGAACTCCTTTCTACTCAAATACCCAGCTAACTTCACACTGCTGGAACACAGGAATATGGCATACCTTATTCAACTGAAGTTGTAACCTATCAAAACTTAAGACTGTGATTTCTGACCAAAGCCACACTTCAGTTACAAGGATTCAACACAAATTCCTTAGTTAGGTCTGAGAAGAGAGGGAAACAAAAGGAAACTGAAAAATCTTCTACTGTAGTTAATCCAAGAGGATGAGGCTTTGTCTGTATCACCTAAGCACGTACAAACATCCCGTAAGTCCCAGCTCTTGCGTGTCACTCCTCCTGAAGGAGGCTGAGCCAGAACCATGTACACCCACATGCATGCTCTGCAGCAACACCACGGTTTTGCCTAAGAGAGCTGTACACAAATTAAGAAATAAACCCAAGTTCACAAAACCACATGAAGAGATCAATGTTTGCAGTCTTTGGGTAAATCTGCATGGTGTTCCATCCAGAAAAGACTTTTAACCCAGAAATGCTGATTAACTTGGGCTGAGCCGTGGGCTTTAGGACACTGTGCTGCTTTGCCTTGGGTACCCAGAATCTGTCACTGGACGGTACTTTGGGTGTCACTGGACAACAATGTGCAAATGCTTTGTGTTCAGGATTTGCTACCAGCACTATAAAAGACTAGGTCTAAAAGAAATATTTCACAATTACCTTTCCAATAAATATTAAAATATAGCTTTCTGCAGTGCTTCTAGGTTTCAGCCCTTTTATTAAAGTATTTTTAAACATCCCACTACTGCTCTCCTCGCCTCCAAAAAAAAAGTTACCACTGCAGTTACTAAGATGGAAACATTCTGCAGAAACAGGAGAGTTAAATCAGTTCTGGAATTCTGCTTCTTAAATTCCTTTGGCTCACATAATTTATGTTATATAAATTGTAATTTTGATAATAAGGCAGCTGAAAATAAGTCTAGTCTTGTAAGTTGTGTGGGTGTATGGTTATGCTTATGTAAAAGTTTAGTTATCCACATTACTTCATAAATGTGTTTAGGTATACTTTCATGGATATCTATGCTTTTTGCGGGCATATTTTCTTTCAATATTTAGGGAAAATATCACCATGCCACATAGCGTAAAGCTTATGAAATTGTTTTATTAGGTAGAAGTGAACAAAGCCAGTTCTGCTAGTGCCCTCATGCTATTAAACTGGCTGAAGAGAGATGAAGACATGGTGAGACATGGACATACAGCAAAGATCTATGCGGCCTTGCTACTGATGAGTTAGAAAAATAACTTCTCCTGCATTTTCTATGAAGTTGTTCATATCTGGACTCTGTTACAACAAGAAGGATTGCCTGATGATCAGTCTCGGACAGCCTAAAGATACCAAAGAACAAACAACTGTTCCTTTGATTAATTCATGTGTGATGGACAGCCTAACAGAGACAATCTGTGGGTCCTTTGTTTGCTAATGCAGTGAAAGGCACAAATACACCCTCATACTTCCCCCTCCTTTTAATTCCTCTTTTGGAAATGCGCTGGTCTCAAACACATTATGTTACCAAGCTGGGATTTCTGTTTCCTAGAGTGGCTTATCTGCACACAACATTTGCCTTGCTCCAAAGGGGTATTTGAACTTCTGTTAAGGGCTAGAAGACATGATAGGCATGTCAACAAAACAGTAAGGTAAGCTTCAATTTACCTTCAAGTGCAGCAATACTGAAAAACAACTCAGACCAGCTTGTAGAGCTTAGCCTGAGCAAGGAAACGCCTCCTTGCTTCTGGGTGTGACAGGCCACTGTCTCCCATTAGGGAGGATAAGCAACAGCAGTTCTGGTGCCACTGAGCTGGCACAGTGCAAGAGTTTTCAGCACCTCTTCAACTTGAGAGGAGAGCAACCTGAATATGGTGATGTTTCCTGCAACAAAACCACATTTGTTCAAGTACCTTTATGGGTCTTTAACAAAAAGCTATAAAGCCCAAGTTCAACTATAAATAACAAAGAGGACTTGAACTCATTTCTGATGCACCTTTTTGAGATTACAGAGGCCTTGGTATCAGTAATATACCCACAAACACAGTGGGTTAAAGAAAAGATAAATAATGATAAGGATACCAATTAATTGGAATGGTTCATAAAGAATCAGAATAAAAGATTGAAAATACATATGATGACTGGACTAAATTAATTATTAAAGGAGGGCCATAGGAGAAAAATTTGCAGGAGTTATACAAACCTTGTAGGAAGCTATGTTGTCTTTACATAATTTTTTAAGTTTCAAATTGTGTGTATAGATACATGTAAACATATAGCTTCACAAAGCATACTGCACTAGTAGTCAGATTTTTTTATCATCTCTAATTGCTCACACAGTACATATTATTCTCCATGATAGCACTTCAAAACTTCCCTGTCCTTCCCCACACACTACATACATTAGACCTTTCCAATTATATCAACTGCAATTTTATTCCTATGTAATGATGGCACAGCTTGTAAATGATTTATATAGAACTAGCTATGCACCAAATTGTATTTCCTCCTCCTAGAAAGAGGTCTGAAGATGAACAAAAGATTTATGCTGCTGCTTTTAAATAAAACATTGTTGTATCCTTCAGTTTGTATTTAGAATTTCAAGTACTTGTTTTCTTTAACAAACATGTTTTCAAACTACTTTTTTTAAAACTTCATCTCCCTTTATGTTTGTGTACCTGTCATGTTTGTGATCTTTAGCATTATTATAGCAGGCAAAACAAGAAGGGGGGGAAAATCCAACTTAAGAAATTCAAACAGTTGTCTGTTATTACCTCTAATCTGTTAGAGCAATACAACTTCTGGTTAACATCAAATATCTAGTGATATCCTTCAAGGAAACTCGTAGCTCTAGCCATGTACCTTGACATTAAGTGTTGCTCTTTGCTCACTATCACAGCATAAGACAATGAATTCAGCAGCAAGAGGAAAACAGAAAACTTGGTTGTGTGGTAAGGTTGTTGACACATGAGGCTCTCTAAACTCTTCAGAGTTATCACATTTTACAGGCAACATAGTAACCACCTAAATCCCTAAGAGCCAGAAAGGGTGCCAGTCACTGTAACCAAGGCTTTTTCTTCTCAGTTCATTAGCTGCCCAACAGCTCACCGGCAGAAGAGCCCCCTACAATCCCACACCACTCCCTCCCCACAGAGCCATTACCAACTCTTCAGGCAGCATCCTGGGCATTCTGCTGCTTCCACACTGATGACAAGGTGAACATGGTGGCATGACCTCAAAATACAGAAAAAACAAAAGCAGCCAAAACAACTCAACCATGAGACTAGTCATTTTGCCAGCCTGCTGCAGATCAGAAATCAGCATACTTCTATTTAAATACATGTAAGGTTGCTGCTTGCAGATAAAAGATGGGGTTGCTTTCATATGTCTTCCTGCTTCACCAACTCTCCCTTGTGAAAGATGGAATTGCTTCACTGTAAAAATTCTGGCAGAAAAAAGATTGCACCAAAACAGGGAAATTTGTACCAAAACAGAGGGTACCCAAGCACATTCTGCTCCCTCCCTGACATCAATGTGCATGTTGAATATGTACCATGTGTTCTTCTTATGAACTAGTTCCTCTTAATCCTGCCCTAGAAGGATCCAAAGACGACTTTCTGTGGTGACACAACCAGGCCCTGACACGGGTGGGTCCTCAGCTCCACCGCCAGCAGCTGCACATGTGCTCAAGGCTGGGGATTCACGGCAAGGAGCCAGAGCTGAACAGGGGACCTCAGGGTTCTCTGCCTCTGGTAGGGTGACTCCAGTGGCTTATCAGGATGCTGAGGGCAAAAATCAAGCAAAATAGAGCAAATGGCAGAATGGCAAATATTGGTCACAAGGATTTAATGTTCTTTCTATATGCAGTTAGTGTGTGGAGGGAGTAAGCTGATTTTAGCACCCCCAGTCTTCCTTGTCTTGTTACATCCCTTTTCTCCTATTTAACACCTCTCGTCTTAAAAAGAAACAAAGAAACAAAGTAAAGAAAAAAAACCAACAAATATCTGGCTTTATTTCTACATAAGGAATACTGCTTGGCCAAATCCAATACCCAAAGCTGCACTAAGTTTTCTGATTTTTACCTTACTTTCTGATGCATTACATCGGTTTTAGAGGGCTAACATCTCTCGATAACACTGATCTCTAGTTCTGCTAATTTTAGAAAAATCTGAGTGAATTCTGAAAACAGAACAAAACTATTGAAGCACTACAGATAAAGCTCAGTTAAAATCCTGTGCTGCCTTTGCTTAACTGATATTTGAAACCATACAACTCGTCAATATTATGGATTAATATTGACTTTTGCTCTTCAGCTAGCAGTATTTCTCCAGCTGTATTTAATGGCTATTACTACAATTATCTGCATTTTAATTTTTCAGCATTCACATTTTTCTACTACTCTCCCAACAGATTTCTACTTTTTTATTCTTTTTTTTTGGCCCACTGCCCTTCCTCAGAGTGTCCCCAATCCGTGGAGAAGAGATTGCTGATGGCGTTATCACAGGCAAACAGAATGAAGCTAATGGTAACAGGCACTCCTTGCTAGGTAATTATTATAGGAGAAGGAATGCAAATGAGCCCTAATCTGTCTCACACAATGGCAGAGGTCTCGGATTTGCATTAAACCTTTTGCAGCTCTCCCAGATCGGGGACTCTGCAGATAACAATGCATCTGCAGCCCAGGCTGCTCGGGCGGTTATTACATTGTGCCCCCAGCAGGTACAGTGTCCCTGAATGACTCTCCCCTCCCCCTTTTTATCTCCGGTCCCCTCCTCCTTCCCCCCAGCTTTGCTGGAAAAAAAAGCTAATTGTGCATGCCGTTTGGCTTGATTCATGTTTACAAAGAGGAAGAAAGCAGCGCTGTTTGGTAATTATAAGAGGGAAATGGACAGCAGGAAATCTCCGTTCTATTCCCAGCTATGTCGTTCACTTGCCAGGGAACTGCAGGAAAATAACTTTGCTTTTCTGTGCGTCCACATGTTCAGCAAGAAATACAGGGTTAGCATTTGTCATGGCCCAACAAACTCTCATTTTACAGTGGCACCTGCTGAACACTTTCAGGAAGCAAATGCTAGGCTTCACTTGAATCTAGGCTGAGCTCATGATAAGCTGCAGTCCTTCAGAAGAACCAATGCCTGGATCTCAATTCCCCTTCCAGTAACAGGTTGTAAAGAATGATACTCTTTTCCAACACTATGTCCTACTATAAAAACACCTAAAGTAACACTTGCCAGCTGGGGCTATGGTCAGTGCTCACAAAGGTGTCTGCACACCAGCAGATCATAACAGAAGAAGGCGCAGGAACTATGTTTGAAGTGCTCTGGTCACAAGTCACAAAGCATCAGGACAAGATGCCATTTTCCCAAAGCTTATCTTCTCTAGATTCTTCCTTATGGCTTGTTTGGATTAAGAGCATGGGAGTCAAACATACTGAACCCTTCCCGCAGGAGTCCCTGCTCTGAGGTCAAACCTCCTTCCCAGGATGCAATGTGGCACAGACTTTTTCCAACAATAGTGCCTTCTTTCTTGCACACTCATGGTTTCAAAAATCAAGATGAATCACTAAATTTACCTGCACACCACCACTACTATTCCAGCAGCACTTGTTAAGTTTTTTCTCTGAAAAACCATATGCAAAGACTTACTTGGGAATCTGTTGTTAGGTAGATGTCACACTAACTCAGGTTAAAATAATTTCACAAGTAATTAAAAGATACTTGCTACCAAATTACTGATATAAAGTATAAAGTAGCCACAGTTAATTAAGGTGCACTAAGTAGATGGGTACCAATGACATCTGAAAAATAATACAATGTCCAGATTCCTTATACAAGGGGGTGGAGGGGAGAATAATAATTATAACTGGATTTTACAAGCACCATGTACAACTCTTTTAATTTATTTTCAACCAAGAATCTGGGGACTTGTTTAAGACTGTAACAAACAACTTATATTTGAGTCCTAATAACAGATGCACAGTCCCCTACACCAGGCTTAAAAGTGGGATACTGAGGGAACCCCAAGAGCCAAAAAAATTGGAGCAGTCACCAAAAAATAGCAGTGTCACATGACTAAATATCATCATTCTAAATTACACCGTTCAGAGACATTAATCACTCACTAGATTTTCTCTGGAGACAGTTACATGTTTTGTTCTTTCTTTTGTGAGGATTTCNAATCTACCACTGCCAATACTGGCAAGCAGTTCCTTTTGAAATCAGATGTGGGTATTTTTAAAGCTTCCATAGTTGTCCAGATGGGGTAAATATTGTAAATATAGTCTGCACTAAACTACGGCCAGAAATTAACAATTTACTTTTTCTTTTTTTTTAACAGTAGCAATACTGAAAAAAACAGAGCTATAGAAAGTATTGCTTTTTTCACACCATATAACAAGTTAATTTTTCAATAATCAAAGATTCACTCATTTCCATCCCATGGAGCAGCAGCTGGGGCAGTGCTACTTCTTTATGCAGTTACTGGAATATGATATTTCTGTCTCTGGGATTGTCTCAGATTGCTGGTATCCTCAAGCAACCTTCATTACACCTAAACAAATCAGTAGCTATTTTAAAAATGTGTTTATTTGTAAATAACAATTCTGCGTCTCTGTTATGATATGAAGGTTCTCTGAAAAATCTTCCATTTGCACTGACATTTAAAGGTTCTGCCTCTTGGAGGGACTGATGCAGTACCTTATGAATGAACAATCTTTACAGCAGAAAAGCAAAAGCTGTCTTGCATTGAATAGTTCCCATAAAACAAAGAAGATTTTCATTCATCTGATTCATAGAGCTGCAAACATTTTCCCATGCAATCTTTGTGCTGACTTTCCAACACTAAAAAGCATTTCATTCAGAACACAAGACAGGCATTTTTAAATTACCAAGGCATGACAGGTATCAGAACCTACAATTTACCATTCTGACATGCTCAGGTTCATACTTGCCACTGGTCTCCAGGCTGCTCCTCCTCAGTGACCAGTTACAACAACTGCCTACTGATGCCATTTTTGCATGTGCACAAAAAACCTTCTTCCAAATCCAGATATAGTTGTGGAGAGCCTGAGAAGCTCACCTTCACTTGAAAGCCAAGAGATCACCACACTGCTGCTGGACCAGCGAAAGAATCAGCACAGAGGAAGTCAGGCAGGCAGGACAGCCCAAACCAATTTCACTGCCACCTGACTCTGTCGGGAGAGGATACAGGTACCTCACTCTCTGTTGCCTGTAGATCTGAGGCAGGGGGATGTTAGGGTGGTGGTGGCCATCTCAGAAGACAGGGAACAGAGAGTACAGATGTCTTCCTGGGGAACTACTGCTCACCCTGTGACCCTTGGCCCATCACCAAAGCCAAGCACTTCAGGACCACTCTCACATTAAGCATTAACTCAGCCAGTTCAGCTGTGTTGCCGAGTAGCCAGTCAAATATTTACAAGGTTTTTAGAAGGTGTGAGATTAACCTCATCCTTTCAGTGTAAAACCCAATGTCCAAGATTTCATACTCCATTTTGCATATCCAAAAGTTACAATTCTGAAGCTTTGAAACCTGCAACACAAAGTCATTAGAAAGAATAATCCAAACAGGAAAACTAAGAGGGACTCAATGCATACTGTAGACAAAATATTGGCACCTCACACGGTGCTGGCAAGTAGAGCAGCATGCTGTGTTCCTAAGAGGGAGAGCAAATAAAATCCAGCTTCTAGAGCTGGTGATTGCAACCTCATCTGAACAGCAGCTTTCTCTTTGTCGAGTTTGTCTCTAGGTCATTTTATGGTAAAGGCAAAAATTGCCATTGCACTTTCAAGGATCTCAACAGCTTTCCAACCCCCGCACCTCCCCCCCATTCTCACCAGCCTTTTCAGAGTTTCCCTCTATAGCAGCATTCTGCGTTTCAGGGATTCAACCTTTCAACTGAAGCATGCGAGATCACTTATACTCTTGAACCAGTGGAGCTGCCAGCCTCCCCTTTGTTGCACAGGGATTTACACTTGAATGGCGCTGGGAAGCAGAGTCTTTTAAGGAAAGGCTGGTGGGGGGAAGACAATTTACTTGCCAGCATCCTGTTCTCTAATCACATTCATCTACCAGCTCAATTTCCCCAGTTAATGTAACTATATGAACCTTATCAAATCGCTAGTTTGTAAGGAGTTTGCTGTGAGGTGACTTTCATGAAAAAAATTACTGATTTCAGTTTATTTCACCAAGGATATGTATAGTCATAAGGGAAGTTCATTTCAAGCCCAACTGTGGGCATTTACATTAATTTAATTTAGCCCAATGTAAAAGACGTCATTCTGTAATCTATGACTCACTTATGTATTTCCTATTATAACCCTGCCTTGCCATGCACCTCGTACCCCATCTGATGGCTTCTACAGTTTTTCTAGAGACACACTGGGAACACCACAACAGCACAGATGCATTGCAGAGGATTATTTTGAACAAGAGTAAGCAAGCCTGCTGCAATTTAACACAGTGACATGCTGGCTTTGGCCCCCACCTAATCATACACACAAGTAACACCACCCTGGCGCATTTCTGTTCCTAAGTTGCAAGTGGATAGATAACTACTGATTGCTTTCAGGCTATGTTAGCCGTTACTAGGCAGTATCCTATTGCTGTCTTTTCAAACAGAGGCACTCTCACAGTGTTTGTTTGTTTGCTTGCTTGGAAGCATAAAGCTTGCTATCGCCAAAGGAAAATAACAGCATCCAAAGTATGAGAGTTGGGAAATGCTAATCTGTCAGAGAGAAAAATCTGTAAGGAACATTTCTTCTGTTTTCAAAATGTTATACCTGCTTCCAGTTTGATTCCATCTCCCTAATTCTTAATTAGTCTCACCCTGAAACACAGAGAGAGCACTGCCTGCAGAGAGAAGCAAGGAAAAGGCCAGGACACACCAGAGCTGGTAGCAAAGCACAGTCCCCATGAAAACCACGTGTGCCAGAGACAAAATATTTTGCATTTTGCTTACTGCTAATAAAGCTGCTTCACTTCATTAAAAGCAGCTTATCGTTTTATCTACTCACTCTGATTAATTAGCCCCTAGTTAAAATGAATAAGCACTTGATTCAAGGATTATATTAATGTTACACTAGTGAACCACACTTGCATACTTCTTCCATCCTTTTCCTTTTACTCCCCATTGTCCCTATACCAAGTGTCTTATTAGGCTGTTTGGACTGACACTCCCAGTTGTCACCTTCGAGGATACCACAAACACTTTTATAGAGAGGTAGTAAGGAAATGTCCCACAGTCCAAAACTCATCCAAGGCTCTGCTTCCCTGCTGGAATATACAGATGGATATAATCTACTTCCCACTGTAATTATCATCACAAGCTTGGAAAGAAAAAAGAGCCAGGGAAACACATTGTGTTGCTTGGAACAGGGGAAAAACAACAGTACCATTGAAACATACAACTGATTTGTCTTTCCAGAATAAAGTAATTTTAAGTATGAAGCACAAACAGCAGTCAGTTCCATCAAAAACCTGACTTTCTTAGAGAGTGAAGAACTTTCTCTCAAGCCAAATACCATGTGCTGTATATGCATAAAGACAGCTTCTGCTACAGTATATGCCTACAGATTTCACAGTTGCATATGACCGCCAAAATCTCAATTTCTAGTAGCAAAAAACGTATGTTATCATTATTTATCCAAGCATCTGAAGACTGAAATATACCATAGCTGCTCATTTTGCTGGCAAACAGTGCTTTCCTTCATATATCTAATTTTCTTTCCGTGTCAATTGATTTTATGAATGCCATAAATATGCAAAGGGGTTCAGGAACCTTAAAAGGAGCAAAACCAAACCAAAATTCCTTCTCTTTTTCTTCCTTTACCTTCCTTGAAATGTTAAGCATCCACTCATTTGCAACAATGCCCACAGAGGACAGAGCAATCATTAGGCCTAAAACTGCAACAAATTCACATTTTGAGGGAGGAGTGAAAGAGAAGAAGGTGAGGGGAAGGGAAATAAAGTTCCTGGGTCATTCTAACATTTAGGTCTAATTTCCTTTTAATTACAGGTAGAATAATAAGGAAGTGACTGGAAATTTTGCATTTATGCTACAAGCAATTTAAGAGATATCTTTCAAGAGAATACCTTGTTTAGGTTATGAACCACAGACTATGGGCACAAGCCTGGAATCCACAGTCCAGTTAGACAAGGCTGTGTGTGAGAAGGCACCAAAGGAAGGTCTGGTTTGCATCACACCACGGGACAGTAAGTGACCATGAGTCACTGATGCACTTCATCTGGCTTTTAAGGCCATCAGCACCAGATAAAAAATGTTTCAGGACACATTTTACAAAGTATTTCCCAGTATAAATTTGCCTGGCCCGTTCAAATCAGCACAGAATTTTCTAGACAAAATGTTTTCATTACAAGGCTTCCAGGATCAAATATCTTCTGTCCTTCAGCTCGCAAGATATTAGTGCAGCTCTTTACTGTTATTCCTGGGCTAACTGAATAGGAGTCTTCCCACAGACTAAGCCCAAAAGGGATGAGACAGGATGACTGATCCCCACCACCACCACCACCTGGGCTGTAAGCAGCACCCAGTCCTCACAAAGCCCCAGACAGCTCCACATCAAACCATGTGTATGCCTAACACAGTAGAAGAAACAAGCAAAACTGAAAAACATTATTTTGAAGCATCAACTCATGATTTTAGGCACATACTTTAAAATACTTGCTTTATGGATGAAAAATTCTGCTGGTTTGTTTGTTCATTTTTTATGAATGGCCAATTTGTTGGAATATATAAGGAATTCACAGGCATCTCTGTGCAGCTGAAGGATGGGGCAGTGTGCACCAGATGGGTCACTCCCTAGCCGAACAGGACAGTCATAACTTGTAAGGAAATAAGGCGGCAAACCAAGTCTTTTTTTTTCATTACTAACTTCAACAAGGATGTTACAGCTGAATTAAGCCTTCCAGTTTTCTTTCTGAGGGACTAAGAGGTAATACAAACAAAAGCAAAATACCAAAACCCTCCAACTAGGCTAACACCTATGAATTACACTTTGTTCCTCCTGTTATGGATTAGCACCACAGGCTCTTTCAAAAACCCCTTCCTGCAGACTGGCAGTTTGTACTCCCAGACCTCTTTAGCAGTTACTGCAAGCCACTCAAGCCAGAGAGGTCCTCCTAGAAGCCCTGCAAAGCTCCAGAGAGCAAGGAAGCCACCTCAGTGCTCAGGGTAATTACTTACACACCAGGGGTGATGGTGAGCAGGTATGTGGCCTCTCGAAGCATCCCCTTCTACCCCAGGAGTGCAGGAAAAGAGGAGTCAACCAATGACCCAACTGCAGTTCATCAGGGTGGTGGAACAGGGAAGGAGAGGCCTCAGCACAAGGAAACACACTACTCCATGCAGAACTTACTCCAAAATAAGTAAATCCAGTTCCGCATTGGGAAGTAGGTCTATACACCTCAAACACAGTGACTGTGAGGAGTAGTGAGAATTCTACTGCCTTATCAACAACGGAGGCAGGCAGACCATAACTTCTGAAACTAGAGGAAAGCAACACAAGCCAGAGTTAGCTCTGCTAACACTAATACTGAAGGGTTTTAACCACGGACAACAAATGGTCGTTGCCATAGCTATACTACAGGGCACAGACCATGGGACAGTACCTTCTAGCTCTCCATACAGATTCAGATGCACCAAGACAAGCCCTTGGAGTGTTCTGACCATATCTCCCCAAAACCCTGTTCACTTATATCCACAGACCTGTAAAGCCTGCCCTCAGAAAGGGGCTGACTCAGACAACTGAAAGGGTAGAAAATTGAAAATCATGGGGTTTACTAGCATTTTAACCTATCTTCCTGTGCCTGGATATGCTAAATTTTCACTCTGCTTCTTAATACTTATATCTTGTATATGAAAGAAGGGCTTTACAAGCAAGTTAATTCCAGCTCTGAAATCTTCGCTTCCTGTACACTTAAAGCCATGAAAGATGTTTAAAACCATCTTTTTGGAGGTAGAAAAAAAAATTTAGCTTTCTGAAATCTACACAGTAAATAGATTGTAAACATAAAAATTACCTGAAAATAATAAAAATGAAAATTATTTTTCCTTCTCCAGTAAAGTTTATGAGATTTAAGTCTGCTCCCCATCAGAATAAAAAATTAATACCTGTCATGTTCATGAAATGAAAATCTGAAAAAAACCCCAAGGGTTTTACTAAAAAAAAAAAAAAAAAAAAAAGAGGGCTAGGCTCATTGTTAACATAAAGTTAATTATGTACTTAAAGATCTTAAGCAGTTACTATGTCCTGATTTAAAGCTGCAGACTGTTAAGGCTTTGCAAACTGAGAACTCTGGAAGAACCTGTCATCTTCTCATAAGGTGCAATATACCTTTGACAGTCACTTCATTTTACTGAATACAGTTACTGAATGAGAAATCCTAACCCCAAACACGTCAGAGGATTTCAGGGAGAAAAAAAATCCAAGACTTGAAACAAACACCTTGTTGAATGCCCTACAAATGCTCAAGAGCTATGAATTTGATTTTTATATGAAATGAGAAACACAAACAGGGTAAGCTTCCCACTGACAAGTTACTACAGGGATGCTGTTTAACATACACAGCATCACCCACCCGAAATGCTAGCTAGCAGCAGTGCCACCTTTCCTTTGGAGATGGTTCAGGTGGATACAAGTAAGAGGAAAATGGGGAAATAATGAGGAAAGTAAAAGTTCTTTCAAAAGTCAGTGCAAAAGAGTCATTCTAGATCCACCAATACAAAATATCTGAAAAAAAATTCAACAGAGATATGGTTTCTTTTTAAAGAAACAAAAAAAAAAAAGAAAATTGTCTTTGCCCAAATTTAGCAAGAGGAACTGGGGGAGAAAAGCACAGCATTAAAGGCAAAAAACAAAACACAGCCAACTGTGGTCCACTGGCCAGCCTTGATCTTTTGTTGCCTTGTCCCTACCCTGCCTCTCCCTCCCCCCTCTTCTGACCCCTCTTCAACACTTCCAAACTGGGAAAGGGTATACGCTTCCCCTCCCTCCACCTCTCCTGAACCTGCTCTAGTCCAACACATGCCCAAGAATTTCCTCTTGCTTTGGTACTCAAATTTCACTGTCAAATCCAGTCTCTCCTCTCAAAGCTTTTCACCCTGAGGACTACAGTCTGAATGATTGCATTTGCTAATACAGACTCTGCTGGTTAAATACCGTACTTTTGTAGACAGTTAAAGCCTGTTTTACAAAGGTACCATAAACGGGTTTAGTACCATACACTTCCTGAGCATGCAAGTCAGTGCAGCAGCTAGAAAGGCACCCTGTCCAACACGAGACAGTTTCCCTCTCCTCACTAGGACAAAAAGGAGCACACTGAGACAAGGCGTTTGTACTGGAGCCATTCCCAAGCCATGGCTTCAGAAGGACAATTTATCTCACATGTTGTAACTCAGGAAGCATATGCAGGAAAAGGAGGAGGGGAGCAGCAGGCAGGGATTTCCCTCTAAATTTCCAGCGCCATGCAAGAGGGACAGATGTATCAAGCCAGAGAGAAATAGGAGTGGGCTGTGCACAGTCTCTCAGCTGACCCTATGAATCGAGCAATGGTCCTCGTCTCCACTGCACACCACTGCCTAAGACATGTGCTAGGAGGGAGATAATAACAAGAAGTGATGCCCACAATCCTGCAGAACAGCTTTCAAAGCCTGTGCTTCCCTCAGCCCCCAACCCAAGGAGTTTGAAAGCATTCAGAAACAGTACAAAAACTCGGCTGGAGCTACAAATCTTAATAGCAGCCTTCCTCCACACCTGGGGTTCAGGCAAGCCTCCCACATCTCAGTGTGCCCCAAAATTTCATGTTTCAAAGGAATTTTACACAGCCTTCCCTTGTTTGGGAGAAAACAGATTCAGAGGCTACAAGGCAGCTTCTGTGGGCTCCTCTCAGCATGCCACAGCATCAGTGGCAGAGGCAATGCCTGCCTGCGGCAGCACAGGCAGCTGCATTCTTTAGTCTGGCACCAATGAGAAAAGCTATCATCCATTTTTACGTTAGATTCAGGGAACCAGCTGGGGACCTGCGATTGCCATTTTTGAAGTGCAGCATGAGGAGTGTAACCAGCCTTTCCATAGTAACAAAGATTAGCGGCCTTGAGTCTGACACTCGTCCTGCATTAAAAGATAGGAGACAAAGAGAGAGACAGGTAATTACATAGAAGGAGCCCTGGGGAAATTGCAAACTCCTTGAGAACCCTTTAGCTGGTCTGTATGCTGTCTCTGCTTTGGCTGAAGGTCTCCAAAAAACATTTGCCCATTAGATCATTAGCTTTATTGCAGAAGGTAGTCAGACAGCTGGTAGTGGCTGTTCAATAAAGACTTAGCTTGCCTCTGCACCATCAAGAATGAGGTGGAGAAAGAGAAAGGGAACATCCTAAGGCACATTACCTGTCTGAAGCTTATCCTTGATAAGTTAGTGTACTTAGTCTGAGGGGTCTGACAAATGAACCCTGACAAATCTCGCTGGGGCAATGTAAGACATTATTGCATCGCACTGTCTTTCCAAACCCTTCACAAATGTTAGCACCACTGAGCAATCTGACAGAAAAATTTATGTCATGCACTGGCCTCTTCAATTCAGAACCTAGCAAGTTAGCATAAACCCCTTCTCAGCGCTGGTTCAAGTTAAGACATCAACTGTGAACCAGAATGGCTGATGTCTAGAGAGAAGATATTGCCTCCAACACAAGGAACATTAACATCTGTCACAAAGATGGAATAGGAAATGGTATCTTAAAGCACCGCGGATCCTAAGCAAATACAAATCTAAACACTGAGGTTTTGATACTAAAATACATATGCAATTCGTCTAGCAACAGACTTGAGTCTACTCATGCGGCTCAGGATGCTCTATGAATCAGCACTAATTTTTTGTACTTTACATATCCCTGACACATACAATGAATGGCTTGAAGTGGAAGGATGCACATGGATTACAAGTAGTTCACATCACTAGATAACTATAAAATTAAATTCCTCACCCATCACGTTTTACACTTTTGCCCAAAACTAAAAAAGTCTGGAGAGGTGAAGAATTGCCCTGTGTTTCCAACTCTTCACATAAGCACACCATTCAGAGCTAGATTTGGGGGCACATGTAGTTCCTATCTTGTCTGTCAGTTGTATAGTCGGCCATGAAACCATGACAGAGCACAGGAAAAACTTCAGGTTTAAAAAACTAACCCAAACAACCTAACAACCAAAACAATATATATTTATCTGACTAGATGCACATGTATGATAATAATAAAAGAAGCACTTTGAGACATGAGTCTTCAACTTGTCTTCTCCAGATCTAACTCATTGTCTTTCTATCTAAGCTGATATTTAGGCAAAGATTTAGTTAATCAGTCTGCAATACCACAGTTACACTTTCTTTTCCTCTGCAAGCATTTAAAAATGTATCTCATCCTCTAGTTTTCCTCAAGGGCCTGTATCCTACACTTAAAAGCAGTTTGGAAAGTCCACAAAGCTTCAGTTTGTATTGCAATGTTAGAAGGGGAATCCACATGAACCAGAAGCTTGACTAAATTCCACATAGACAAGCTTCTTCTACCATCACCTTCCCTTCAAGAAGCAGAGCAGGCAAGACACCTCGAAAAGCAGATAAGAATTACCTCTTACCTTTCAGAAGAGGCCGCCGCCAATTAGCACATTCCTGGAGCTTCTAATTCAGGCGAGAAGAAAGGAGGGAAGGGGGAGAGAACCAAAACAAACAAACAAAAAAAAAAACAGCAAAGAAAAAAAAAGGGAGCTGTTCTCTTCCTCTACACAACAGTATTTCCTAAGGGGTGGGGAGAAAAAAAGAAAGAAAACAGAAATAAGTATTAGCTTTTATGCTTTTCTAAGAGCCTACACATTACAACTCTTGTTTGGCAGAGTTACTACGCCTCTCCTTCTGCAGTTCCAAAATCCCAGCCTAGGGTGTCCTGTATTTTCTCCATCATCATCTTATTTAAATATGGAATATGAAGGTCAAGTCATCTACCACTAAGAAAAACAAATTTAGATTCCTGCCAGAATGGGATAAAGTTCTATACTAGAATGGGTTAAAGTCCCGTTCAAAAATATTCTTGAGCATTTATTCTATTAAGTAAATATGCTTCAGTTGAGCTCACACCCACTTCTGCAAAAATTCAAATGAGCCACATTTACTATGAAAATAGTTGGCAAAAGGCAAATTCCAGCAGGCATACTGAACATACAGGTATATACTGACATTCAAGTGCTTATGTACTCTTCCCTGAAAGGATCACACCCACACTTATGAGGTATTTGCAACCAATCATAAGTTCTATTTCTTTATACAATAACCATTCTTCTTAAGACAATCTATTTTCTTATTTTCTTAAGATAAGCTATCCAGTTATATTGAAGCTTTCAGTAACGTTGTCTATCAGTAATATTTTCTATCAGAATGAAGCAAAAGGAAAGCAAAAAAACCTTCTTGTGACTGAAGATACCATTTAGAAATCCAGCTTCTCTCCCATAAAACCATAATTCCTCATCCTCTGCCCTGCACCTAACATGACTTTAAAGAGACTTACAGACACCCAGATTTAATGGGCCCCTCCCTACCTCCTGTACCTGTGCCTGATGAAAGGCAGGAAAATCAAGTGGAAAATTATTTTCAAGGGTGCATGCAAGACATCAACATATTTGAGGAAACGGCAATCAAGGTTTTCCGTGGGGAATGAGCAAAGGGAAACATGTCCAGTCTGTTCTCCATCACATTTTGTTGGCTTATATTCATACAGAAAACTCTACTCTTTTCTGTCCCGTGGAAAATCTGAACACAAGTTCTCAAAATAAGGAAAAGGTCTATGCTTCCTTATGTTTCCCCACACACTTCTACATTCCTCAGAAACATAATTAACCCATCTGTGAACAGCATATGGATTCTAGTCCCCAAGAAGAGATTTTAAATAAGGGGCCCCAACAGAGAGGAAACAACACAAAAAGCAGCACTCCCATCACAGCATCTCCCTCAAACCCACTACGTCTGTCCAATTTTAAATGGCCACAGTTCCTGCATTTCTCTAGGGGACAAAAGCTCTCTTTTTCTCTCCTCCTGTCAGCAAGACTTAAAGCTGCAAGAGTAATTCTGTCCAGATTCCCCTCTAGATAGGCAATGATTTAAAGAATTCATGAAGTAACAGTGGCAGTGTAAATAAACAATGAAAAACTAAATAAAGATCACAGAAGGCAACACACAGAAAATGTGCACTAAGGAGAGAAAGAACAAGATCAGTGATTCAAAACCTCTTCTGCCTTGTTACATGCACCCCTAAATAGGCCAAGCAATAATCTGACAATGCAAAGGAATGGATCTTGACACAAAAATGTAAGCACTGAAAAACCTGCCTCCTCAATCTCCTCCTGATAGGCAAACCTTCCCACAGTGTTTAATTCCACTTTCTCAATGTTTTACACCCCTCAGTTGCATTTCTGCTTTCTGTTGACTTTCAGCCCTCTTGTACTAACTGATCCAAAGCAACCTAAGTCAAAACCTGGAGAACTCAAATCGCTATATTTTTTTTTTAAAGGGAAATCATGCTATAGCCCTCATTGTGGGGAAGGAGAAGAAATGACCCTTAGTGAATTGGTCCTGACATGTGTACATCCCGAGGCTATGTGCAAATCAATACTTACTGAGCAGCTCAGCACAGATCAGGTCTCAAAATGCAAAGCAAAATAAAATGGTATTGCCCCCTCAACCACACAGTAGTGTGGTATCCCTAAATAAAATGCATCATTTGCTTTTCTTTTTCATTATCTAATCAAGAGGATGCTGTTGACAGTATTTTTCCTACATGCTTAAAGAAGCTCCTCAGAGATGTCAGGTGAAGTCTGTTAAGAATTGAAATACTGGTTACATTTCATGTGCTTAAAAATTTTATACTTCCATCCTCTTACTAATAGGAGAAATACTTTAAAGTAGACATACAAGATTTGAAGGAAGCATATTTTTAAATCAGACATAAAAACAAGAGGTGGCAGAAAAGAAGACTGAGTGCAAACCCAAAGTCTTTTATCAACATTCTCAGGGAGACAGAAATCTGCCTTAAGTACCACTTAGGGACATAGGTTTGACTCAACATCACTTGCCCCAAAGGAGGTGAGATTGTTCTATTCTCAAATCCTCAGGGAGGAAAGAAAAGAAAATGAAGTGAAATGACGCATTACCCAAAAGTCAAATTCTAAGCAGAGAAACCCAGTGAAATTACTTACAATACCAAAAGACTTGACTAAATTTCTGGTAGGGCCAGAGACAATTCATATGAAAAAAAAGTCAAAATGTTTTGGGTATACAGCCACTACAGTAAGGAAACAAACAGAAAACTGGGAAACAATGTATCAAAACCCAACAAATTGTTGACATTAACATTAGATAAATGAAAAGGCATATGTTGAGACAAACACCCTCAGATGGTGTGTGAGTCAACTTCTGCAATGAATTTAGCAGAGCTGGTTTCCTATATCAAGCTTAATAAAAATAATCCTTGATTCCACCAGCTACATCTGGGCTTTCATTAAATCTCACATGATGTGTGCAATTCTGGATAGCAGCTAAGCTGAAGATTGAATCCTGTACCAGGGATTCCAGAATGTGATCTTGACTAAGAGCTAACCTTTCTTTCTGAATGATGATGCCACATTTGTTCCTCCTGCTACACAGTGAAAATACAGTGTTTTTTCCATGCATTACCCAAATATAGTGCACTTCCTACAGTTAAACGCAAAGATCCTGCATGACATTTGCCAGGATCTAGGTCTTAACTGATCCAGAGGCTTTTTTACATTGAGAAAATATTTTGTTTGGAAAGTAATGCCCCTCAGTTCCAGCCTGCTCACCACAACCAGCGAAGAGCTCCCTCCCCTTTCTCTTCTGACGCCTACAAGGTGCCCCCATCAGCTCTCTGGGGAACAACTGTGTCAATGGGAGCCCCCGTTACACACAACCAACCTGGAAGATTTTCCATCTCCATGATGTCTATTAATTCCATTACACCAAGGAATTAGATCAGAGCACTGCTGTATGTAAGAGAACCCTCTCCAAACTGTGTCCACAACATAAGGCAACACAGGGTTTAAGAGAAGGTGGGGATCATCACCACCACCTCACAAAATTAACAGAGAAAACCAAAAAGTGTTTGCAAGGTTCTTCAATCTACATATAACAATAGCTATATACATATAGCTGCTTTTCTTCAGGGAAATTATATGTACACTCAGTGTACGCTAATAAAAATAGGTCAAGTTTACATAATAGTAAAAATTATTTTCCTTTTTTTCCCCAGTTTATTTTTCAACTTTGATCTAGGAGAGGCAATAAAACAACTATTTTGTTAATATCTATTGAGGGAAGTAGCAATCTCCATTTCTCATTGTAAAAAACAAACAAGCAAGTCAAGAAAAAAAGAGAGTACTGAAATATTTTAAAATCATGATGAACCTGGGAAAAAAAAAGCAAAAACTACAAAGAATAACTTTCTTCATATACACTCTTATACAACCAGTAGTTAAAATGTTTCTCAGAACAGTACCAGAAGTATCTCTCTCACTTAGAAAATATATTAGTCTTTAGTCTCTGCCACTAATGGCAATGGTACCTCCCAAGCTATTCTGGGCACTCTTCCTTAACTCTCAAGGCAGGACTCAAGCTTGGCTTTTGAAGCCAAGAACCTCATCTGCCCCTGCATCAGGTTCTTTTTCCAATCTCTTTTCCAGTATCTACAGAATCGGTATGAAATAGAACTTGCATGTTTCATTTCATGTAATATTCCACATAAACACAATATGGTGTTTACCTATAGCAACGTAAAGAGAATAAGCTAGAAATTAGCAAATCCTCATTTAATTCAGTATGAAATAAAACCACATTCCTATTATCCATGCATATGCGTGTGCACATGTGCACCTATCTGTCTTGTACACAGAACAAGGTAAGCCTTCCACTATAAGCACCTGTACTGGAGATATTTGTGAAGAAACAAGAAAAAAAATAACCAAAATATCATTGCAGAAGCACAGACAAAGCATAAAAATGTGGTAAGAGTCAATGAGAACACAGATTTCCTAAATTCTACTCTGATTTGCCCAGGTCTTAGTGAACTCATGGGATCCACTATCAGCAGATGTCTAAATAAGAGACCAAGCTTTACTTACATGAAAAGTATTTCCTAAACAAGCAGCATAATATTTGTCAATTTGAACCACCTTTAATTCAAATGTGAAATGTATTATATTTCTATACCCTTATGCTGAGGTGTTTACACAATTATTTTCTACTGTTTTAATGTTATTCCTATCAGTGCTTCCTCATCTACTTTCCTTGGATCCTAAAGAAAACTCTTCCTAAAACGTTATTTGTCTGTGTGAAAAAACTAAGTTTACAGAAGCACCATTCACATGGATACATTTAGTTACCATGCTTATTAATGCATACCACCCTCTGAATGACACTGACCTACCAGTCTAACTGCAATGACCCCACCAACAATGAAAAGATGATTTCATTTTCTCTTAACCACCTAAAAAGATACATACCTATATATCCCCATATTTGATATGGAAAGCCTTGAGGACCAAACCCTACTCGTAACTCAAAAAATTTGATCCCTTCCAAAGAAACAGGGGGGGATAATTTTTCCAAATATTTACTTGTTCCTTTGATTTTACATCTAAAATGAAGCAATTCTTTCTTTAAAAGAAAGCCTTCCTCCTCAACCTCTCCCAAATGACTCAGGCTACAGAATGCTGATAACTTAGCTACAAAACCAGTGGTGGAATGGGACTTGAGACCTAGGACATAAAGGACAGGAAAGTCAGGTGCATGGCCATGTCTGGGAAGCAGCACCTTCTGGGGCTCCCTGCTAGCATGGCAGTGTGGGCTCCTTGGTGCCACTGTCAGTGGGCTACGTGCTGACGTGACAACAGCCCAAAGCATGCAAGAGGAAACATTTGTTACTCAACAACTACCTCTATCTCATAAGCCTCATTTCATATTTTTCTACCTTATTCTTAATTAAAAAGAGGATACACTTTATGTCAGAAATCTGTATTTTTTGAGGCTTGAATCACTTAGCTTATTAAACTCAAGCTGTAATATGGGTGTTATTTCTTAAAAACATACAGTAAAGGCATTAAATTATTGATAGTCATTAAACAGGAAAAAAATTTAAACAGCTCTCAGCTTTTATCAATCATTAATGCAGTTTCCACTTGCACATCTCACTGGGTTGCTATCATATAGCACAGAGCAAAGAGTACAAATCCTGAAGGCATGAATTCATTTTCTCTTGATGCAGAATAAAAATATTCTTGGCAGCAGGAGAGAGGCTAAAACATGAAGCAGAATGGTTGAAAGGAGGCTTCTGTCTTTTGCAGTAAACAGGTAGCAATTTGAAGGAGCTGCAATTTTAGGCACCAAAGCCCATCCACTTCTCATCTCCTGTAAGGGACAGTAACATCATCATCCACCACCTCCAACACCCAGCAGCAGTTATAGCCAGCCAAATATTGTTTACAAATTTGATCCCTATTTGAAATATATGTTAATTCAATGGCATATGGGGAAAACAAGAAACGTTGAGGTGAGTAGTAAAGCATCCAGCAACTGAAGATTTCACCCCAAGATGCTCACCAGGCAGTGAGCCCCTGAAACCAATAATGTGCCAAAATCCCCAAGTGTCAAACTGGCAGCCTCAGCTCAGAAAAAGGAGAGAGACTGGGATCGTCTCTTGAAGCTATTATGAACCTTTATTAGGGCAAGTTATGACTAGATCTAATGTTTTTACGAGGTCTGAATGACTTATGTCAACATGAGGAACCTGGAGATAGATGGCCATTGGTGGCACCTTGCCTGGCTGCAGTATGCCAGCTAACAGGGAAGGGAAGTAACATCGCATTTTTTGTCCATTTTATGCACAGACTGAAGGCCTGTGTCTTAGAAAGCTGCTCTCCCAACTTTGAACTCCAGCAATTTCATTGAAACTCATGAGTGTAAAAGGCAACAAAGAGAGAACACAATCCACAGTGACAAGCCAGGTACGACTACAGTATGCAAGGACCTACCTGACCTACCTCTACAACAACAGCAACTGTAGGCAAGCCACAGCCATGAAAACATCAATGCAAAACACACAGAAACATCAATTCTGGCTAGATATTCAGACAATGAAACTTTAGCCCCTGAGCAGCCCTACTACTAGAACCCAAATTAATTTGTTTTAAACTACCTTGTGTCTGTTTAAATAAGCTGTAATAATAGCTCCAGAGCACAGTGCAGTCACATCCAAAACCTAAACATCATGCCAGGGACTGCTCAAGAGACATGTGCCCACACCCAGAGCCCACTTAGAAAGTATTAACAGGAAAAACTTGTCATAACCAAAGCGTTTCGCTCCCAAAAATTACTTCAATTCCTTCAAAAAAATATCTCTGTGTACTCAGGAAAAAAAAAAAAGGATGTTAAAGATTAGGAAAAAAAAATACAGAAAGAACCATTGTCTGCTCCCAAAATTTCACTCCTATGGAGGTTAGTATTTTTTCCTGAAAATGATTCAAGAATGCATTGAGTCGAGCAACTAGATAATGCCAAATGTTGATATAAAAGTAGCCAGGAAAAGCTGCTGTCACTGGAAAACATTTTCTAGTCTGATTGTTTACAGGCAACTATGTTATAACATACAAAAATATTTATTTCCAACAACCATTAGTGCAAATCTACATCATCTTTAAAAAAAAAAGACAATAATTTCAGACACACTTAACATCTCATTACACTGACTCCCCAAGAAGGTATCACAGGATTTAAAGTAATAATACAAACACTATTACAGCACTGAATTGATTTCATGGTATGTCAACAAACTAAGTAATTCACAATCAATTTCTGTAGTATTAATCCTCACCTATATAAAGAACTTTAAGAATAATGGCCCATATTACTAATGTAATACACAACTGCACTGGCTTTCACACTAGTCCAGGAACTAGCAGCAAGCTCAGAAAGAAGCAGCTTGCCTGTCCTTCAGACTGTAAGCAGTGCACCACCATGCTGCCTGCCAAGATGAGGAGGAGGGAAATCAGGGCATCAACATGAGGTGCTTGGGCCAGCTCCACAGCTGCCTGCACAAAGCCACTGCTGCAGCTAAATGAACCACAGGCCGAGCAGCCAGCTTTGCCAGGGCTGGCATCCCCTTCCCATTTGGTCAAGGGTCTGCTTTAGGTGGGAGTATGCATAAAAGTATTCATTACTTGTAACACATCCTTCTTGACAAACCTTTTTATTTTCCCCCAAAGTACTTAACCTTTTGTTTGTTTGTTTTCAGACCACTCAAGTTCCCATCTTTTCCCCACACCCAACCAAGAATGTTCATTTCAAGCAGCTACAATTGCTCTTAAATTTTGCCTGGCCTAGAAAGCACATTAGTCTTCCAATAAAGCATCTGGAGTTTTTATTTTGACACTACAATCAGAGTCTCTAGCTAAGACATGCAGTGGGAGTATACAAATCCCTAGCATTTCCCCTTCCTAACCAATGCAAGGCTTGTATACAACAACACAAGCAAAGGCTACAAAATAAACTCAGATCCCCAAATACAAGTCTCATGCAGCTAAGTCTAATGAAAAGCAACTCTGAACTAATAGTTACAGCCTGTCAAATTCTCCTTAGTGTTTGTAAGGCACATGTTATCAGAGAAGAGACCTACATCTTCTAGTACAGAATGGCAAGTTTAACTGAACCATTAGATCCACACTTAAGGCTTAAATATTTGACTTCCAGTCGTTTCAGAGACAGGACCTTCCTGCATTAGATATTTGGGTCTTATACAGCAGTAAATGTGCATACACATCTCTTTACTTTTATAAACTGATTCCATGATAAAAGTAATTTAAAATAACAAAGCCAAATAACTGTCAAACTACCAATAATACGAGCCTTCAAACAGATTTCCATTTCATAAATCACTTCGGTGATCTAGTTTCACACCACCCCAGGGGAAGTTACATGCATAACAGAGAAAATTCACTACCAATACGCAGAGATTATTTGGCCAAAACATCACTACTAGTAAAGACCTGTACAGTGGCACCATGATTTCAGTGCATTGCATACACAGGCAGAAGAGCTGTTTAAACCCAATGGATTAGCTCTAGGTTTGCAAAATCATCGGAACACAACCGGTTCTGCTTTGGGTGTTTGGTCATCTACTCCTCCCTGAACCAATACATATCAGGCATAAGGAAGACAACAGAGCATTAGCAGTGGGAACCAACTTGGTGCCTTTGCTAGGAAAGCAATTTCAATCATTTTCAGAAGATTTGTCATTGATCCCAAGGGTTCAGAAAGTTCAGAGACCTCAAAAACAGAAGACACTCCTCTATCAGTCAAAACTCGTTCATGTCTCTTGTTCTGAGACAGTATTAGGAACATCATTATTGTTTTGTACACTATACACACATGCTTTCAGATATTTATTATATAAATGCTTCTTATTATTTTGTAATAATAACGTACATTTTAACTATTTCTGGTATTTTCTTTGCATCTTAATAAAATCAATTCCCTTGTTCTGTTCACCAGCTCCAAAGTTTCTTTCCTTTGCAATAGCTGCTGCTATCAGTGGTCAGTAGTTGAGACTCCCAGAGGGGGAACATTGGTCTCCCAGAGGAGGAAAAAACAAACAAAAAAAATATCAGTGAACCATAATCCAGGTGTACATATATAGTTTGGTTGTATTTTCCACCTCTAGAACATTTCCTTGCCCTGAAGCTCAGATGTTCCCAACCAGCTCTTAATCAACACTTTTCCTCTGGAAATTCATCCAGGAGTTAATTTCTCATTACAAGAAATTCAGCCTCAGGAATTTAATCAGTAACAAAAGCAGAGGGCAAACCAACTGTCTCCAAAGAACCCTTTAAAAGACTCATCTCCTATATGGAACTCTTATTACTGACAATTCTGATATTCCTAAAACAAAAGTATAGCTGCAGTATAGCATGATAGAATACGATAAAATTCATAACTTGGAGAATATATATATATACACACACTCTTTGTGCTCTAAGATCAGAGGCTTTTCCACAGCTCCTATCTCCCATGTAAATTATTTCTACCTCCAATCAAATAATTTGAAATACTTTCAAATAAAACAGGAATAAGTTGAGTGAAAAGTATTTAGTAACTGGTTATCTGAAGTCATCATAAGTTCCATACCAATTGCAGCTATAGTTAACGTGAAATGCAGAACTAGAAATCCAGTGAGATGGCTTCAGCTGAGCCACTTCTGTGAACAAACAAAAATGTGGTAGTCAACAAAGGAAATTCAGGATCAAGAAGAGAAATAGGTAACTAACAATCGGATCCCAAAACGTGTAAGACTAACCAATTGTCTTTCAGTCAGAGGCTCCACATCTGCAAACTGCATCATGGCAGGAATGACATGACTTCCCTGGGCTTTGTACTAGGCAGTTAGCAAAAGCAGGGCTTACATGGCTGATCCTGCATGTCCCATTTGGTCCATTCTTACTTACACATGTTGGCAGGAATGTCTTAAAAATATCAGCTGCAGTTTATATTCTAAGAATTCCAATTAACACAGACCAGAACCACTGCATTTCCCTGAAACTTGCATACAAAATCCCTGGCTATTTTCTATGGTATCACCTGCACCCTGCTACCCCAGCCAGCATCCCCACACAACACAAAATTTAAAAGCTGCATTAGCTACAGATGCTCTGTTTATGCTGTGTGTCAGGAGCTGAGTCAATGGCAGAGCTTTTAGACTGAAAGATGTGGGGAAATTTTTCAACACTTCTGGCCTTTATTATTATTCTATTAGTTATAACTACAAACTATTACCCTAAAAGTTATGCACAAATATCACTTGTCAATGTTAAGAAGAAGCAAAAAGGTGCAATTTTTACTAGTCTGACTGTGAGAGAATTCCCATCATGCTGTGGCATGCATGCAAAGCTTCACAGCAGCTTGTTCCGTGACAAAGGATTTGCAAAGCAAGAACTGAGGGGATTATTTGATTCAGCATCTAGTCAAGTGGCCAATTCCTTCAGCAATCAATACTAATCAACAAGCTAAAGCCTTGTAAGAAAAATCAGATAGAATTTGAATCCTTCCTGCTGCAGCAAGTTGGGCTCTGAGGCCTTATGGTCCAACATGGACACCTCAGATGCTACAATTCTAGAACATTAATTTTACCAGGGATTTAAAATACACCCCATGCTTCTTTCTAAATGCCAAAACACAAAGCTCACCATTCCGATGCAATTCTGATAAGAAAAATACACACATACAACTTGGGTTTAATATCTGTTTATTACTTTGCACTTTGGCTGTGCAGAAGAGACCTTGAAATGAACACAGAGGACAAAGAATAAGAGAAATCCATTATAGAGAAAAACATCCTCACACATACATTAGCACCTATAACAATGTCTGCACCAATAACATCAGGAATTTTACCTTTTCCTATTATTCTTATCTTTCAGGAAGAATTTTTAAGAGATATGAATTACATAGCTACGACAGTATACATGGGGTAAGTGGAGTGTCAAAACTTTAATTAGAACTTAGGGGAAAAGCCAGTACCTCTAGGGTCCTTAGGAAATCAAAACAAATTAAACAAAAACAAACAAAAAAGCCCCACCCAAACAAAACACCCACACAAGGGGGATTTATGTTAGGTTTTCAAATGCTCCTTCTGTTCAGTTAAAGCCCATGTTTCATGCACTTCTATTTCCTTTGATATCGTATTAGAATAGAAACCTTTGGATCATCGAGTACACCAGAGGGCCCTTTGGTATCTTTTAAGGCCCAGCATTCGAGCTGTATTTTAACAAACCTGTGAGCCCTTGCTCATCTGTCTTCAAGAAGTAAAAGTACACAAATCTGTTTACCCCTCTATTATACGGTCACTCCAAATCCCATTGCAATTACTAAGTAATTCTTGGCATAGCTGTACAAGAATGACCAAACCCACATTCAAAGGAAATAAATTGGCAGGCAAGCAGTGTTGATGAGGTGGAGGGGGAGAGCTGGGAACACAATGTTTCCAGGAGTGCCACACACTTGGACGATAAGGCAGAAATAGGACGATGCAATGATCCAGTAGAACAGAATGGATTGTCTGTGTTTATCAGGGGACAGCTTGCTTGGATAACAGGAAGCACAATGACTTCAGGCCGTATGAATAGCCAGATTCAGAAGGAAAAGTACTAGGGTTTGGGATTCCTAGAAAACAGCTGAAGAAAAAGAGTGATCTGTAGCTTTGGACTGTTCTGCAGCAGTAAATTTGGCAATGAAGAAGAGTTGGGCAAATCTGAAACAAAAATACCAGCTTCCACAGAAATTCACCTTCAGATCCACCAAAGTTTGACACACTGACAAAATCAGGATTTTTGCATTTTAAGTAAAAATTTAAGAAAAATTCAGAGGTATATTTAAGTTACTGTGAAAAACATATGACCAGATGTTACACACTCTGTGTTGAGCCACTGCTAATCTGCTGGCACACCCGATGCTCAGTTCTGTGGCCTATGCTTCATCCACCAAAACAAAGAAATCATTCCCAGCAGACATATTTCTTCCACAGCCCTTTGAAGACTTCAGACAAGTAAATATAAATATATTCACATTTTTTTAAGTTTAATATATAGGTATATTTTGTACCTTTTTACATGCACTTTCCATATACAGTTTATGCAGAATAAAAGCTCAACATTTTAGAAATGACCAAGTTACAGTTTTTGCACACGGCAATGATGATTAAAACCTGAATATTTCATAGTGGTGAATCACACTGCCAAGTCTCTAGAGACCAGAGCAATTTGAATTGGCATAAACGAACATTTCCCAGTCTTCTGCTGATTCTGTAATGAGTTATCTTCCATCCCTGCCAATCATTTCTCAGAAGGCAGAGCCACTTTCCAGCTCTTTAGCTATATTCACTGCTTACAAGTGCTGGGAATACTGCTTGCTTCCACATGTGCAACTGCTGCTGTCTCACAACATCACTTTGGACCTTTCATCAAAGCCATCCATGCACACCCTCGGCACTTGCCTGACCCATCTCTGCACGGAGTTCATTCTCCTATCGCTTTTATCTTTCCAAATCACCAAATAAAATAACTTCTAGATCAGTAAAGATGGCAAAAATTGCAAACAAAGCAGTTTCAATCCCTGTACCCACATTCAAACTGGCTGCCCTCTAGGCCCAGACCGCAGACCTTCTCACGCCAGCAGCTTTGCCAACCAAGTCTCTGGAAGCTTTCTGATCTCAAATGTTAGCACATTCCCCTGCTGATATAAGTATAACCTCAAGAGAAGAGAGGAAACAAGCTCCTATAACATAGATTAGAGCTGATGAGCAGGAGGTAATGACTGGATCTGTGTCAAACTGGGGTTACAGCAATTTCTTTTTTTGAAGGTATGTAAAGGTTCACACATTCAAGTTCCCTTTTGAGCTTACTGTGCAAATACCTGAACTTCAACCAAAACTCTGCCAAAAAAATCACTTGTAGGAACTTGCCTGAACGGCACAAGAACCTTCTGGCAAATGCAAGCATAGTTTTGCTTGGGAGGTTCAAACAAGTACATCTGCAGATACCTAAAATGAGTAGGAATTTAAACTGTAGACTACCAAACTCAGACAAATTTTTTCAAAAATTGACATGACATTGCCAGTCTGCTCTATGGTGATACACTAATCTACAGTTAACGAAGTTAAAATTTTGTTTCTACATTAACACAGCAAGACAAATTTTGCTGATTCCTTTTGGTTTTGGTTTGTTATTGGTTTTTTTGGTTGTTGTTGGGTTTGGTTTTTTTTAAATCTCCAACAGGTCCTCAGCCTCCAGTTCTAGCAGAACATTTTACTTTTACCTGATGGGACCTTATTTAGAAAAGTATTCAAATCACTGACAAGACACACACTATGTCAAGATGACATCCTCCCTCCTATGGCCATAATTGAATTTTTATTATCAGAGTGATGTTATTTTTTTCATGTTTTGGCTTTATATTTGGCCATTTTTAAAGGACTTTGAGCACAAAATCCAAGGTTCAAAGACTATAAGCCAAAGAACCCAAACAGTTATGAAAAGCACAGAAATGTATTAATTTAATAAGATGTAATCACATTATAAAACAGAGATCCTGAGTGCATGCATGTTCCAGTATGTTGCCTCCAATGGTTGAAACAGCTGGGAAGGAAAGGTCTTTTCACTCATTCTAACACCACATCAATGTCAGCCAGTGAAATCCCCGCATGGAGTAAAAGAGTTATCGGCAATTGAAGTTTCTGTTCTAGGACAGCGAAATAAGAGAAAGGGGAGCTTAAAAATGGAAATTACTAGAGGTAATAACCTAGTAATAAAAAGTCAACAGCATTTTTAATTTATGCCAGCTCCCAGCACCCCAAATGCTAACAGCTGTTCATTAATACATCAATCTTAAGGCCTCATAAGCTACCTCTACTCCCTGGGACTCCAGCTGTGCAGAGAGGAAGCACAGCATCTCTCTGAAGGATCCCACTGCTAAAACTGTTTTCAATCCCCTAGGAGTAGTGGTCTTGCTCCACCCTTTTTATTACTAATATTATTTTCAAGTCAGACACAAGCTGGACAATTTCCTTGATCAAATTTTCAGAAGCTGAAACTACACAGCAACACCCTGGGAGAAAGCCCAAAATGCCTAAATAAATCAAAACGACACAGAACTTGTATCCAACAGAGCTCTGTTGTCCATTTCCTGACAGCTTCTATCTATCCAGCAAATTACAACCAATTAAGTCTTTTGCAAGGAAAGTTTTTGTTTACAGTAACGCTGAAGTGGTAGGGAAGAGCTGAGGCATTACTCCAAATGTATTAAAATAATTAATTCACCCACAAACACCACTAGAAATTGCCTTGGGTTTCTCCAAAGGACTTCAGTTTTGTTATTGTATGTAATTATAGTAATGAAGAGTTCCTAACCAGGTTTTGCAAACATTAGGTCCAAGTTAGAACAGAGAAGACTTAAGGAACTAGATTCTTTCTTACAACTCCTAGGTCCTTCCTTTCCATTAAAAGAAAAAAAAATATTGACAGGTAGATCAGTTGTTTACTCTGTCTCCAATTTGAAAGCCTCACATATGACTAAGAAAAGCCCAACTCACAACTCTTGTCAGCATCTTACTGCAAGAATGCTAAAAACAAAGCTCAGCCTCTCCATTGCTATGCAACCAAAAAGGTGAGCAAAGTAAGTCAGAAGGTAACTGGATTACCAACCGTAAGACACTGCTTTCTTAATTTATAATAAACCTTGAATATTGCTGAACAAGAGAAGTGGACAAGACTCTACCTCTACACTGACTCATAGATGGTGGCTCACGCTCTGTGGGGATGGCTGGAGCGATGGAGAAAGGCCGGCTGGCAGCGCAAAGGGAAACCCATCTGGGCAGCTGAGATGTGGCAGGACATCGCTGCCCAAGCAGAGAAGCTGAGTGTGAAGGTCTGTCATGTAGATGCTCATGTACCCAAGAGTCGGGCTAATGAACATCATCGTAACACTGAGCAAGCGGACCGAGCTGCCAGGATTAAAGTGTCTCAGGTAGATCTGGATTGGCAGCACAAGGAAGAACTGTTTCTGGCTCAATGGGCCCACAATGCCTCCAGTCATCAGGGAAAAGATGTGCTCAGATGGGCTCAGGACCGAGGGGTGGATCTAACCATGGACAGTGTCTCACAGGTTATCCATGACTGTGACACATATGCTGCCATCAAGCAGGCCAAGCGGGTGAAGCCTCTATGGTACGGTGGATGGTGGTTGAAATACAGGTATGGGGAAGCCTGGCAAGTTGACTACATCACACTTCCCCAAACATGCCAAGGCAAGTGCTACATGCTGACCATGGTAGAAGCGACCACTGGATAGCTGGAGACATACCCCGTACCTCACGCCACTGCCCGGAATACCATCCTGGGCCTTGAAAAGCAAGTCCTGTGACGACACAGCACCCCAGAGAGAATTGAGTCTGACAATGGCACCCACTTCAAGAACGGCGTCATAGACATCTGCGCCAGAGAGCATGGCACTGAGTGGGCGTATCATATCCCCTACCACACTCCAGCTGCCACGGAAGTTGAGTGGTGTAATGGACTGCTGAAAACCACCTCGAAGGCAGTGGGCAGGGGAACCTTCAAACACTGGAAGCTGCATTTAGCAAAGGCTACCTGGCTGGTCAACACCTAAGGCTCCATCAATTGAGCTGGCCCTGCCCAGTCAGAACTCCTGGATACTGTAGATGGACAAAGTCCCTGTGGTACATATGAGAGGTATGGTAGGAAAGACTGGGTTAGTCCCACCTCAAACATAGGCAAACCCATCTAAGGGATTGTTTTTGCTCAAGGACCTGGTTGCACTTGGTGGGTAATACAAAAAAATGGGGAAACATGTTACGTACCACAAGGGGACCTAATTTTGAGTGAAAACAGTCTGTAATGCTCCATTGTATATATGTGTATATATAGACATATGTGTATAGTTAAAAAGGGTATTAATTTGGGCATGACATAGATGGTATAGAATAAGAGGTGGATAATGTCCTAGTTCAGCAAGCTGGGACCAGTTTATCCCTGTGTGGGTGGGACCCAAGCTGTGTATTCTAAACTCTCTATGTCATTTCTCATGAACTGTTAACAATAGACCATTTGCAGCAGCTGCCCAGGGCACACCTGACCCCTCAGGATGTAAGCTGAGTGTTAAAGAAGCCTGTGAGATACGAGCTGTGATAACTCCCCTATGGGGACTCATTAGCACCTTCACATCCAGCCTGAGGGGGTGTGTCTGCTAACAGGCCATCAATGGTTCCAAAAATACCCCATGACTCATAGAGTTAGACCAGCCATTGTGGAACTCCCCACCTGGGGGGGAGGTACTGGGTGTTCCCACCTCAACCTGAGGGTATATAATCCTGGGGTTTGGGGTCTTCTGGGACCACTCACTGGATCCAGAGGGGCACCAGAGCCTCAACAGGACTGCAACCACCACTCATGACCAGACTGTGACCTTCATCTGCACCAACAGGTTTTTCTTTCCCTTCTTTTTACTTTGGGCTCAAGGGAACTACGTGGGGCTCAGCAAAGGGGCTAATGAACACCATTCTGTTTGTGCCCTGGGGGCTGGATTATACTTCTAAGTTTTGTGGGTTAAAACCAATTTATCTTTATATCATTGCATTTATTGTAATATTTTTATTAAATTGTAACTCTGACTTTTAATCTCTTTTGTGCTGGATTCGTTTCTCCTGCTGGTTTACCTTTAAACCAGCACATGGTGAAATCAGAAAACACTTGCTGAAAAGTCTCATCATGGTTAAAGGTGACATACCATTGATGAAAGCAGGTTACATCATAATTTCAAAGAAGCCTTAATTCATAGTATTCCATAACCTATCAAGCAACTGCATCTTTCATGAAGAAATTTCAACCTTTTGAAAGAGAGGCAGAGGAGAGAAGCGGAGAGCTAATTATGACAACTTGCAAGCCACCCCAGAAGTCAGTGATAGAAACAAGGTACATACCTTATTGTCCTGCTTACATTGCTTCCCTTCACATTGCACTTATCTGTGCAATGTTAATGGCATAATACATATTAATGACTCTGTTAGAATCCAATGCTACACTTTACACTCTCCCAGGCAGAATGCAATAATCTCTAGAATGTAAATACTGCATTTTGATGCACATAACCCAAGGACTCAGGTAACCTCTACTGCTTTTTAGACTTTCCCTGAAACCAGATCCTCAAAAAGCATAAGTGAGGGCTGAGGAGAAGGGCAGAAAAACATAGCAGCACATCTTGCAGAACAAAGAAGGATGTTCCAAGATAAATTTCCTTTTCCATCATCTGTGTGTTTGCTGCACTCTCTTTGATATGGGAATATGTCCCTAGTCTACATTAAAGACAGCACTGCAATATGTTAAAGAATATGCTTTTCAAAACACATTTTAAACCCTCACAAAAACTTCTACGAATGTCATGGTACAACACTTCAGCACCAGTAAGCAGGCAGTGGGTTCCAAAACAAGGTTAGCTTATTTAAATAGAATGACTGTACACGATTTAAGACGACTCCGGATGAAGAATCCAGAAAAATATTTTGCTCCAGTGGTACACCCTGAAATGAAGGGACAGCCACACAACCAAGCATTCACTGAAATGCTTTGCTGGGTGGAACAACAGCTGAAGAATATACATAGTAAATAAAACCAAACAAAAAGCCCCCCCAAAATCAACAATGAAACAAACAAATAAACAACCTACCCCCCAAACAACCCCACCCCATCTTTTCACTGTAAATAGCACCTGTAAGCAGACCACCAGACTTCAGTTCTTGAGTTTCTGCCAGATAGCTTTTGCATTATCTTTCTTTCCTAAAAAGTTCTCTGAAGGTTAAAACAAGCTTAACAGTCAGATGGCATTTGTCTGCACAACAAACTCAGCTACAAACCATCAATACTTACTAGGTATATATCTCAAGGCCTCTTACAAGTTACAACAGGTTTTATAAATTAATCTTGCTCAAGATACTCATCAACATATTTTCTAACTTTAAAATCATTAAAGCAACATACACTAAGTACCCCTTATCATAGTCAGCAGCTGTTTGTACTTAGCTTTCTGCACCTTAATTTTATATTGGGCTAAACTAGCAAAATTAATATTGTAGCTTCCTTCCTCTTCTCACACTTGAGCTCCAAGGTAAAACTGTGCCAAATTAAAAATCTAAATAATAATTTCTTACTAGCATGCAGAACTTGCATAGATCAGAGGAAAACAAAGCATTTGCAGTGTAAAATGCACTGGACCTTTTAAAAAATGCAACAAATCTGGAAAATACATGAAATTACAATTTAAACCTTTAGCTCTTCTAAAAAACACCTGGGCAAATATTTGAGAAAAACTTCTCCAAGTGGTACATTTAGAAAGATTTTTATAGGGCTCTTTAAAACTTCACTATTGAATTCTACAGTGCTCTGATACTTCCACCAGCAATTAACTTACTTCATGAAGAATGCAGAACTGCAGACCAAGTTCACTGGCTTTCATCAAGCCCAAAATGAGACAGCATGATACACTTACAAACTTCTACTCTACTCCTAAAATTCTTATACCACCAAAGATATTCCTATACCCACCTCCTGTTAGGAGGTACAGAGGCTGCAACAAAGCAAGTCAGCAGAACACCTGACAGCAGAGTTTAACTCAGCAGCTGATGATATTTAAACATATGGTCAATGTAAGCACTTTTTCTAAATAATGGCAAAATTAACATGTGCTTGACTCAACCTGAGCACAAGCAGACATAAAATTTGAGTCAAAACTGGCTGAATTAATAGTCACAAACCCCAAACCTGAATATACACTGTTTTTTCTACATACTTAGTTTTTAGAGTAAGCAAAATGCTCTGTCCTCTCTTTTTAGAGGATACCACTGACATTCACCAATTGATCCAACTGCGTTAATGGGAAAATGTTTTTGAAGAGAACACACATCCACAAGGATTTGGTATTGAGGCTTTATCTCAAAACAAATGCTGTAAGGCAACAATACATACTTTGCTCTTCCCACCCAACAAAAAAACTGCAATCTGTGAGGAGAAGAAACAAGTCCAATCAACCAACTAAATTATTCTAAGCAGTTTTGGGATAAGTTAGGTAAGCTTTACTGGTTTAGTACCACAATAAGCCTTATTAAAGGCATAAATCAAACTTTTGCCCAATATATCTTCTGAAGCCTGTAAGTGAAACACCCTGAATGCACTCCTCAAAGACTTGCAAAATACAGTTTGTACACTTCTTTGTTGTTTGGGGTTTTTTGTTGTTTTGTTGTTGTTGTTTTTGTTGCTTTGTTTGTTTTTTAAATATAGCATAGGGGAGCACACAGTGGCTGGACGGCAACAGTATCATTGTGCAGTGCCAGTACTTCCAGTGAAACAATTTATACAACTAAGTGTTATCTTCTGCTCATCAACAATGATAATGTCACAGTGTTGCTCATTCCTGAAACACTTAAAAAAAACCCACTAAAGCTAAGTTCTGAGAACAATCATTACATGATGCATTTGGAAAAGAGAAACAAGACAAAAGCAATTTCATCTCATTCCAGCCATTCTCCTTTTTGGAGAAATCTGAACTTTTAAAAGCTCCATCTCTTTGCTTGTTACCATTTTGTCTTTCCATCTCAAAAAAAAAATGAAAATTGGTTGTAATTCAAGGCTAATTCAGGCTCTAATTAGTTTGGAATCTTAATGGCCCTGATCCTATGTGTTAAAACTACTTTTTATCATGTCTGATACTTCACAGAAGTGGCATGTTCTTGCTGATCTTGATCAGCACTTTTGGCAAAATTTTATTACGAGTAGAAAAGTATAGAAAAATTTCAAACATCAGATCATCTTGTGACAATGCACCAGAGAGCACGCAGATGAAAATAAAGCAGCTCAGCTTATTCAAGTGATCAAAGTCATCTTCCCCAAAGAGAATTTGGGAAAACAATACCCAGTCCTTTCAGAATTCTATGTACAGGTTGGTCTTTGAGCTTAGAAAGGGAGAAAAAACCCATTTTCATTCTAAATTGTTCATTCTAACTGCTTTTCTTAGATGCTGCACTTGACAACTACACAAAGTAAAACAGAACAGAGATGCTCTTTATTTTTATACCTGGTTTCTAATTAATTGCAGTTTACAGAATAGCGCAGCCAGATTAAAAGAGGGTGAAACAAATATTCTGTTGGAGCAAGTTTGGTTTTCTTTACAAGATGGGTCTATTGCTGGGGCTGTCTCACTAGAAGAGAATGAACTCAACCCAATGGAATGCCAAACTTTGTATTCACGTTATATACTCTCATCTCCTGTCAACAGCAACTATATGGAAAGCAGCTTCAAATTTACACTAGTCTGAGCAATTAGACTCGGGTACATTTTAAGATGCAAGAATGTTCTCAAGTGATTGGTACTATCTCAGTGTAGCAGTGGGTCAGTGCAGGGGCAAAGCACTTTGCCTCTGAAGAGAGGTTTCTTTCCAAGGTTTGACTGGTGGAAGCCAGCTGAACAGCCACATGTTCATCAGCCTAAATCATCACAGGGCTTGGCACCACATGCAGTGTTTCCAGAAAGGAAACCACATGCACATTGATATGGATAGAAGTAACCAAACAAACACAGGCTGAAACACAGAGATGCATTGTCTGCATCACCCCTCATTAGACCTACCAAAAAGGGATGATATTCAACCCACCCTTCATATCACACACTGAGAAACTGAAACCTATAACCATTACAAACTGAGCTCCTGTTTGTTGCTTTGGCATGCCTTAAACATCCACTTCAAGTATTGTACAGGCCAGAGATATAGCTGAGACATTTTAACTGAAATTATCATGCCATGATGAGGCATAATTTCATGCGATCTGGGTGTACACCTCTGCAACAGACTGCATACAACGACTTTCTGGCTATCTTCTAATCAAATCACTAATTTTAAAAGAACAGTTGTACAAGCTCCCACAAAAGGAAAGCAAGAGGACAAGCATATACATTCAGCCCAAGATGAATTTGCTATTATGAAGTGGAATTCATGCTTTCTTTCATATAACACTTAGCCAACTGTAGGGTTTATAAGGTGCCAGAGGAACGTATTTCCTGTTATCTGAAATGCATCACTTCTAGAGCACATGAACGACAGTTTGTGTCAAGTTTCTACAATAAACTAAGAGGGCTGTCAAGTCTGATGGCATATTAGTTTGTCACCTGTAACAGGCAAAGCTGTGTGAGTAGATTAGACAATGCTACATAATTTAATAATTTTATCAACTATTCTACTTGACATTACCAGCTATTTCTCATGATTTCAACTCCCTATGAGAGCATGAGCCAGAGGCAGAGCCTTTTTGCTAAAATGAGTATTGTCTATCCATACACAAACAACCCTGTTTAACCCAGAAAAGGCAAGCTTGGCTTTCAGCACAAAAAAAAAACCCAAAAAACAAAACAAAACAAAACAACCTTCTTCAACTCTGAGTCCTAGAAACTTATATTTGCAAGTTCAGAACAGCTCCTCTACATAGTCAATGTAGAATGAGATCTATTCAGGCAATTTTACACACGTTAAAATATATAACATGTACTTACAGTTCTCTAATCAAAATCACAGAAGCAAAGCCTGCAATGCTGGCCCTCTGCAGAAGACAAAGTGTAGAGAAAAACTGAAAAGTTAGAGAAAAAGAGGGGAAAAGTATTTAAAATCATATTATACCAAAAAGCCTCTGACAGTATAATTTTAAGAAATTCAAACACATAACATGTAGAATATTATACAGTTTATAGAATACAAATATATAGAAGTACTATACACGCACACTCCTCTACTGATGGATGGAGTTAACACGAATTAAGGAAAGAGACAGTTATCAATGAGTAGGACAAGGGGAGGCACCAACATGTAAACAGCAATGATGTTTAAAAACATGGCAGCCAATCAGCCACATGCATGTATCTGCAAGAAAAGCTTGGGCTTGCATTGTACCTTTCTTCCTAAACACAGCCACCAGTTGTAAGGCTCCAAGGAAAGCGGGGACAGATTTAGGACCACAGGAGTTAATGATACACTGAGTGAAGTACTTAGAACAGGACTTAAAATCTTCCCTGGAAACACTGTTTCCAGCACACTTTACTCTACATATGACTCACTTTATTCATATAATTGAAGAAGGGATAAAAATCAAAACATTTTGCTCCTGTTTTTGTGCACATGGCACTTCTCTGCAGATGTTCAAGTGAAAAAAAATGATCCGCTTCTGTACAGATGCAAGAAATCCCAAGGGGGCAAAATGGGCCAAATCCCTTTGTTTGAACTTTTGTTTGTTGATCATTACTCAAAGAATCATTGTGGCTGAAACCGCAGCAACTACAGGAGTACAGGTAATGCATTAGCCAAATCCAGACTATTGAAAAAGTGCTCAGTTATACTGAAAAAAATTCCTCTAATTCTGATATCTGCCCACAGAGAATTAGCCTATCAATTTTTTAAAGGGTGTTTCTTTTAACTAAACTCCTGTAATATATTTTATGCAGGATTACATTTCTAAAAGTTTCCATGGGATTTCACACAGCAGAAGTACCAGTTTCATCCTCACTGGAATAATCTGTGAAGTTAGGACAAGTGACAAATCATTATGATTTTGATGTTTATGTACAAATCATCTGCACACTCACTTTTTTCATATCAAAAATCCAAACAAGAGAGAAACTAACAACTCTGTACAAGGGAGCATGGCCTCCCCTGCAACAGCACAGCTCTAAGTGCACACCCTGGTCCCATACTGCTTGCAAGGAGCTACAATTGGGAAACTATCTCCACCAACTCTGGCCAAGAGCCACCCAAAGCTACTGCTAATGTGATACAAAGTCATAAACTTATCCTTATAATGGGCAAGGGCTTGTTTTGTGTTTTGAGAAACCTCATTTTGTATTAAGAGTGCAGAAAGAAAAAAACTCACATCCCAGCTTGTAAATCAGTGTAGCCCACGGTGAAAACTTGTGTTCCACACAACACAAGTGTTGCGTGTTCAAATTCAAACGTCCTTATCAGTATTTACTCTTAGCAAACTAGTTGGTTTATTTTTCCTTTATGTTGCAGATATTTGTGTCACTTTCCAGCTGTTTATATAATTCTGATCTAAATCAGTATTGATGGGGATTTGCAATATCCCCATTTGATTTTTCAAGTAACTGCACTAGGAAGTCTTTCAACGGGGTTAATCTAAAGATATGGAGAAATCCTCATTTACTAAGCAGTTTAAAACAAAAACATGAAAAAAACCCCAGAGTCAGAAGGACTGGAAAAGCCACTCAACTGGTTCTTCAGATACCTCCCCAGCACTGGTATTATCAGGATAATAAACAAGTGAATTGCTATTGTATTTAGGCAAGTTCCTTGATGACTAGCTCTGCTTCCAGTTTCCACCTGAAGTATTATCATGTCTAATACATCGCTAACTGTATATCAGCTGATCACTGCGTTACACTTCTGATGTGATGCCACCATATACAAAACAAGGTATTTTACAGTGAACTTGGCTCTTCTTTTAACCTCTATCCGTATTACTGAACATTAAAAAGGCACAGCTATCATTTCAGTCACCACCAGAAACTGCAAGGAAGACCACATATGTAGTGAACATAAGAGACAGAAGTGACAGAAATTGATAAAAACTTCATCACATGGCTGACACCCCATATATCAAAGCCCTAAATCTCATTCTCTGCTTGCCTCCGATTCCCATCAAAGCCTGCCAGCTGCACATTTATTGAGAAGTTTGTGATCTGACAGCCACTGTATTACCAACATTAATGATGCATCAGTCTCCAGAATTACTGGGGAAACAGTCCAATTGATTTTATTATTAAACAGAGTTCCTCACATTTCATTTCAGGCAGCTTCCTACCACAAATTTTAGCAATAACTAAAAATGCTGCACAGCTGATGCACAAAATGCTAGGGCAAAAGATGGTTACCACAGCTTCATGCCACTCCATCCTCCCTCCAGGAGAGCTCCAAATCACTCAGACACCACTGTGTAACCCATGAGTTATTGGTCCATAACTAAAAGGGCTTACACACAGAGCAATAAAAAGTGCAGCACTAATATTCAGTGTTTTGGCCAAGAAAGCTACAGATAGGCATACAATGCCATCAGCTCCCCATGCCAAAAAAACCCCAACAACAACAACAACACAAAAAAACCCCAAAACAACAAAAAGCCAAACGAAACCAAACAAACAAAAAAAAAAAGGAAGAAAAAAAGGCAATTTCTGAAACCTTCTAAATCCCTAATATTGACACTAGATAAAAATCACCCCAGGGCAGTGGCAGATGGTGAGGAGCAGAGATAGCATACAATCTATTTCCATATAGACTGAAATAGTTTCTACAGGTACGAGGAAAAGGATATACTTTCTTTGCAGCAAACACCCCACTTTAAGTCTGTCCTTTTCATCCCAGAAAGCTTTCTTCACTTAAAGAAACAAATCACTGTCACAGATACTAAAAAGGCGCAATACAACAAATCAAGCTTGTAGGGGCTTTTTTAAATCATAACTAAATATTTTAAATAGATACATAATTTTAAACTTCCAGTATCAGTTGGGAAAGGATCTCCATGAAATATCCAGCATCCATTCCCAGAAGTTCCCCAAGTTACTACAACTTTTTTTTCTTTTTAGAAAGCCTGGTTATGACACCTAGCAGAGAACTCTTGTAGTCACTTCTTAGATTTGAACGAGAACACAAATGCTGTCATGGTTTCAGGGTTCTACATCTCTCACCTAAAAAAACAAAACAAAACAAACAAACAAACAAAAAAACACAAAAAAAGACGAACAAACCAAACCAAAAAGATTGCAAGAAAAAACCCCAACAACAACAAAAACCTCAACCAACAACAAGAGTTTTCCTTCTCTATTTTTAATCTCTCAACTTCAACTTTTCCAAAGGTCATGAACAAAATATTTTCAAGCAATTGTATTAACAGTGGTTTACTCCCTTGGATAGACAAGTGAGTAAGAGAAATATATCAGATGGAACAAACAAGAACTACTGCAGAAGGAAATCCTTTCCCATTTACCTTTTTAACTTGACAACAGCAATCTAGTGACTGTGAGTTTTGTAATAAATGAATTTGAGTTGTTAGAGGTGGTAGATTTTCAAACCAGTCTATATGAGTGCTTTAAAAAACCTGCTACAGAAGTAAGTACTGTATCTGCTTCTATAGAAACTCTTCCCTAACTCCACAGCAAGATCTCAAATTACAAGCACTACAGAAAAAAAGGCTAATCACTAGCAAATGCATAGAGAGTAGCAAGCTGCTTCCAGATGTGTAACGCAGCCCAGCGCTTACACAAATAAGAGGTAGAAAATGCTGCTCCATTTTTCTTTCCTGTTTTCTTGCAGTCCACTCTCAGAGGCATAGAAAATTATCCACTGTTGAGGAACATGCACAAAGTCAGCCGGCATCCTACTCTCAGGCTCTGCTACCCAAGCAAACAGTGAACACATCTGGACAGAAGCATTTCCTGTATTAATTATGGTATCACCTAAAATGGATCCCAGTCTTAACTGTGCTCAGTTTCAGAAGTTTAGAGGTAGAGCCATGCTCCACACTGCCCACCTGACACATGTCAGCGGGACAGTTCCACTACAATTAACACCTTACAAATGCATAGGGCAAACGAAACAGGTCCTGGTTCTCTTCAGTACAGCAAACAGTTCAGCAGCTCCCAAACAGGAGCAGAAATGTTGGAGGAAGGGGCAGAGCAGACCGGCCCTTCTGAGCAGGAAATTGAACAGACAAGCCCAAAGCAGGAGGTTTAGTGTGAGTTGGGTTTTTTGTTGTGTTTTAGTGGGGTTTTTCAAGGGCTATCTAATAATCTACTTAATTATGTATAATAATTTCAACCCATACTTTTATCTGGCATAAAATATAGCAGATACTCCATTAGAATTACCTTTTGAGCTATCCAAAAGAATGAGAAAACCGCTCAGGAAAATACAACTCGTTTGAGGAAGCAGAACTTTCCAAATATCTTCCTGATGGCAATGAGCATAAATTTAAACATCCACAAACAGTTTAGAGGACAGTCACACCAAATCTTTTTAGTTACTAGCACAGTTTACATTTAAAAACACACATTAAAAAAACAAAACACAATCACCTTTTTGCAATACATGTAACAAATTGAACGTAAGAAACTAATAGAGAATTCATTAACTTGGGAACAAACAGTTCCTATAATTAGTTACCAGAAAATACTCAACATGCATTTACAGGTTTATTCTTGAATCACTAAGTACAACTCTAGGCACTAAGGTTGAATACCTTCGGAGGGAAGGGAACAAAAACCCAGAAGTATTTAAACTACCATCAGTTACTCCATTATTTTCTAGATCAAGAACCAAGCGACACTTATACTGTGTATTTGTGCATACAGCCAGTCCTGTTTGTTAGGAAGCTTTTTCACGAAGCAAATTGACTACTTCTGTAGGTTGAACGCTAGCATAAGCAAGCTGATAAAAATCATGTTGAACTGGGACTTTTATCTCTCTCATACAGCTGGTGTAGATGCAGGTAGTCATACTGCTATTAATGTTGCAGATTATTAAGAAGACTGCTTAACTGGAAAGTACTTAATATTCATGAAGTCTCTTTAGCATCTGATTAGGTTCTTCCCTTTCCTTTCCTTGTGCTTCATTTATTACATTTTTTACCTGGGCCAAAATATGCAACTACAAAACCACCTTTCTTTTGCTTTTAGCAGATGCTGAATATTGTTAAATATAAAAGTGTTTCTGTCTTTTTGGAAGCTGGAAAGCAATGTTTACTCAGCAGAGAAACATAACCAGCTTTCAACTTAAACCAACAAATGCTTTTAACGTACACTGCCTTACGGTAAAAACAAGTTACACTAATATAATCTGTTCTGATAAGCCATTATTACATAGTATTATATTAATAATTAGGCTCCTGGGAATGGGCAGGAAGTACACAGTAATGGAAGACGGGCCCTGGGAGACTACACTGACCAACAGTAGCCCCAGACCCCGCGTCCTCAAAGCAAGGGTTAATGACTACCGCACACAGATTACGTGATGGTAAATAAATCATACCTCACACCAAATAAATCCCCAGGGGAGAATGATGCCAGGAAAAACCCATGCCTAACAATGAAGGCCATGATTTGACCAGCATGTAACAGCACGGCAAATTTTATTATCATAGCTCATGCAGCTTTCTGAGAGCTCAGTAAGTGCATAAATGCCCTTGAAGTATCAACTTTATTTCCTAAAACAATGAAAATAGACTCGTTTGTGAGAGCCACAAGCCTGAGCTGCATCCCCTGACAGAGGCCCTCCTTGGCCACCCCTTGCCGAAGCTCATGGAGTAACGGAAGAGTTTGGGTCAGAAGGGACCTTTCTGCTGTTCCACTTCACAGGGGAAACACAGGGCTGCTCACCCACACCCACCTCCCCACAGTCGCTGTGCTCGGCCCTGGCCAGGACAGCGCCGAGACCCTGCCACCAGCACACGGGGAGCACGGCTCAGCTGCCCGTGCCTCGGGAGCGCACAGCTCTCCTCCTGATCCTTCCACATGGCTTTTTTTAATTACTTCCATTGCTTTCATTCCGGAGGTGCTGCAGGGAGCCTCACACCATCACCACAAGGCTCAGAGGGACATGAGGTGCCCTGGGGCACCAGCAGCCTTGCCACAGCCCCTGGCACTTCCAAGAGATGGCTCATCCTCCTCATCCCTCCATTAAAGAAAAGCAAGGAAACTTTAAGCTCTTTTAAAAAAAAAATATTAAAAAAGATGTTTCAACTTTAAGAGTTAACAAAAAAAGGAAAAAAATAGAAAGAAAAAAAAAAGAGAGGTGAAGTAGCTAAAGTTCATCTCCTCAGTGGCAATAAATAAGGCCTAAGCGTGGAGGCAAAGTTAACCACAATCCTGGGACTCGATCCAAGTCTCCCATGACAATAGGAAAACATTAGAACTCTAACATTCAAAATATTATTTAACTTTTAAAGCCTTAGCACAGTTCAAAGTCTCCTTTGTGGAACAGTGCTTTAGAAAATGTCGGTTGCCTTCCAAAGACCATTTCCTCCTAATCAGGCTCAGCGTTATTTAAATAGCGAGGAATACCATCAAGAATAGGAATCGCATGGCTAAGCTAGGAAAGGAGAAACTCCTTAAAATGACTGCAGAATTCTTAAAAGCTGGTAAAAAGCCTAATCCTATATAATGATTTACAAAGTGCCAAGGAAAATAAATTTATTGTGACAGTTTGAAAGGAGACCAACATAAATAAAATTACTGCTCACATGGTGGCTGCCTCCCTGCTGTCCCCTCGGTGGCCACAGCACCCATAACAGAAGCCCTCGACTGCCTGGGCCTCCCTCACAGCCTATACCAAGGAAAAACAACAGAGCACCTTAAAAGCAGATTCATCGCTCCGAAGTCAGAAATTCTTTCCAAAGCACCATTTTAAGATTACCAGTGCAGCAGTTCACATGTAACCCCTTTCAATGGTTACTCCAGATTAAAAAAAGGACAACTCATTATCCCAATCTCCCCTCAAAAAACACCACCACAAATCTTAGATCTAAGAGTTTTGAGCTTCGGTTTTATTCATTAAGTTTCTGACTGCAGCACCACAGCTGCAATACACAGGGGCAGAGCATGGCGCCAAGTATGCAGAGACCAAGCACGCTCAACGTTTCTCTGGCCAGCCAGTGCAATGTGGGTCAGGAAGGCCTGGTACCATTTATTTAAGGCTTTTTTGATATACAGAAGTTGTACAGCCATGCTTAACCATTTCTCTGCTGAAGGGCAGATGAGGCAGTAGCAGGGCTGCTGGCCCATGTGCCCTCCCCAACCCATCAGTCCCCTGCTGCTGCATGGTGGTCTGCACAGTGCCGTTATACAGGTGCTGAAGGGCACGTTCTCCTCTGCTGAAGTGAAGCCATTCAGCTTCCAGCTGCCTGGCAAAAAGTACCCAAGTGCACTGGTGAGGGACCAGCTGCTTTTCTCTACCTCCACAGCACCAGGCAGCTGGGTTGTTGCTGTCGTCACCACTGCAACACAGACCAACACAAAACCAGCCCATACCATGGCCTTCCCCCCCACCCCCACCCCCAGCTTCTGCATCCTGTTTTCTACATTCTGGATCCTTCTGCATGCATACTGAGGGGGAAACTCCCTCAGAAATGGGGTGACACTCTTCCTTCTCCTAGATGCCAGATCCCTTTAGGCTGCTTCACTCGCTGCCTCCTCACAGCCAGTGCTGAGCACACCTCCTTCTGTAATGTGAAATTACTGAATAAATATGATGAATGCCCCCTCCCAAGCATAGCCATGCCGAAGACTGTAAGCAGGTCATTAACTGCCAAGGTCATCTTGTTTGTGAAAAACAAAGGAAAACATTACCATTAAGACTCTAATACGGTTAAACAGCAATGACAGCAACAAGGAAACATAAGCTTAATGTTTCCTTTAACCCTCACTTAAAAACACATTTGAAGTCATCTGATTCAGCCACATGACTTTGCAAATGATCATTCATTGAGTAAGTCTGGGGCAGGTTCAGCCCAGTTTCATTCTGGTACTACACACGTATCCCAGTATTTTGTGGGGGACCTTGTCTAAGCACAAAGCAGTGAATTATTCTGGCATTTTGCAATCTGTCATTAGGAGGGCCACCGACCCTCTCCCATCCATCAGCTTTCACGACACATTACTGAATCTTTCAATGGCCATGTGGGACTTGCCTGGGTGCAGCAGAAACACCCCTGCAATCCCCAGCAGACTCACCAGCCCCCCGCTTTCCTGCAGGGAGCATATAAATTTTTCTCAATCTGAGTCTTAACTACTGTTTGTCTGCAGACTTGTAAAATACACTAAGAAATGCCTAATGAGACACCGATCTGGCATCCAAATGTTCTCCCCCATCCATTTCCCTAGCGGGCCGTTGCCTGAGCAGCATACACGTTGAGGCTGTAATTTGTTTGCCAGCTCTCCAAGGAAGGAAGGAAGGAAAGTGGGCGGGTGGATGAGAGCTGGAGTCAGTGCAACATCAGCACATGGCTGGCTTGCACATGTTTTCAGTCACTCACTACTAAGAAAATATATACGTATACACACACAGGAAAAAATGCCTAAAGCCCAAATGAAGACAGCAGGTTGCTAGGATAACATCACTTCGTTCACACCAGGAGCTAATAAAATAAGTAAAAACCACAGCTCTCAAGACAAAGACTGATACATGCTGAGCTTTTGAGAGCCTACAAAAATGAAATCCTTCCCAATTCCAGGTAGCTGAACATCTGTACTTCCAGAGATGTCACTGTAAAACTAGCTTAAGCATACCAGCTAGAGACATCCAGGCAAGATATGAAAGATTGCATAATTAACCCTGTTTTATTATTGGGACACGCAGGCGCTTGGAGTCTAAGCAATCTGTTCGAAGTTACTTGCGAAGTCTGGAAAGGAAGAATTAGCTGAACAAGACAACCGCAGCCTGGAGTTCAGTGACCCAAAGCCAAGCCTCCTGCCCTCTATCTGAACACTTAACTCTTGCCAGAGAGTGCCCAAACATGTAGACAGAAGCCTCCTGCAGGTCGATAAGCCAGCTGTTACCTTGCCTTCTGCTGAAGGAAGGAGTTACTGTGTAGCTGGGTTTGCATTCTCTGAACACATGTTGTGGCATGAGGCCTTGCAATATTAAAAAAGTATTTTGGAAAGCACTTTAAATACTTTAAAAATCTGAAATAGGTTCCAGATTGCAAATATTTACACACATTCTTAATTTTATGTGCAAGAAGTTAGTATAAGTTTGAAAAAACATTTTTATGTCTAACCTTAACTACGTATATCAGTATTTACAGGATTGTGACTTTGATTTTCCTCCCTTGTGCTCAGTACATCACCTAGTTCTTGAGTGGCTGGGGTCAGTGAAACGAGCTGCTTTCTCAGTTTCATGCATTATCCCTATCCTGCGTTGCCTGGCTTGCTATCAGAGCAAGAGCAACACAGAAATCCAAAACCTAAAACCCAAAGCTGCTTTTAAGTGGTTACTGTTCTGCAAACACACTGTCAAAGAACTAGGCTGAAACTTGAATATTCAACTATACATGTTTTGAAATCTCATGCAGATTAATTGGAGCAGGGTACTAAATGGATGCTGTAAATCCATTTTGTTCTCTTGCTACACAAAAACTTACATAGGAGTTACTCATATGAGAGTTAATAATGAGGCAGCTCCCAGACCTCAGTGGTGTACCTACAGATAAACCCTTGACCTCTGCAGGCAGGGTAGTTTAAAAAGTTTCAGGATTAAAAACAAAAAACCAAACTCCTGAAACTTTTCCATGTTTGATTAACAATGATTAAAATTTAAAAAGATACAAATCGTTTTATGAGTGTGACTAGCAGTATTCCCTTCTTGGATCCCCAGAGTAGGGCACAGCATTTGGCTCTCAGAAAGCAAGGCTCATCCTGCTCTAGAGCTTCCCCACCAATACAGAGGGGGGGGGGNGCAGGTCAACTTGCAGTATTGCAACAATGCTCAAGCAGCTTAAACAGTATATTCGCCTCTTTCTTGTCTGGCATCAGTTACAAGAAACACTTAAAAACAGTAAGCTGATGATGTTAAAAGGATCGTTACTTTTAGAAGTTTATGTGTTTGATAGCACTCGTGCCTCACTACTTTTAACTATTTCCTTCTATAGATCAGCTCATCTGCCTGTTTCCTCTGTGTAGAGCCTTTGATAGTGAAATAGGACAGAAAAAAAATTAAATGTTTTAAAGTGTATGTACTCTCTCTTTAAAACCACAAAGCCTGGCAGAATGATTCACTAACAGTCAAAATCCCCTAAACAATTTTCTCTTTAAAAGAAAATTCAGTATTTATTTTGTACTTCAATATAAATAACACCTTCTATACCTTTTTTAATTTGTAATACACTGTCTTGGGTTGACATGGGTTGACATACACTGAAGTCTCACCAATAATTTCTGAAATCTGTACAGTTCTTGCAGCTACCAGAATACAGCATCCCATCAAATTCAAGTGCAAATTTCCCTAAGATGGCATTAATGGATGCAAACAACCTCTTGACTAGGATAAGGCTAGGAGAAGCAAAATCAAACGTCTGTACACAAACTGATTTCAATACTATGCTATGAGAGTTTAATATATGAATGAAAGGGATTTTAAACAAAACAATTTCTCTAAATTCAATCAGTGCTGCTCAACAGATACCACTATGAAATACTACAATGAATATTAATAGAAGAGGCTTACGCTGTGTTACTCTTAATATCTTGACACACAAAGATTTCAGTATGGTCATTTGTTTGGAATATAATTAAAAGAACCTATCACAAAATGAAAAAGCAAAACCCCTGCAAAAATGAATCTATGCCCTTTATTTTTAGAATCAGTCTATAAACCTGAAAAACTTCAAAGAATTTGGAGATGTTTGGATGTCTCACTTCATATTATTTGAAAATATCAAATTTTCAGAAATTGCATGCACTGGCATAGGGGCTTGTTTCAGGTATTTTCAAGAAATCAGTGGCTTTATGAAAAAACCAGCATGTTTCAAGAACTCAGCTTTTAATACAAACAAAATTTTGAGAGAAAATTAAGATACTAGGGTTTTGACAGTTCCTGTTTTCAAGCAAAAGTTATTTTGTTTTTGCTGAGGTCCAAGAATAATTTTGATTTGAAAAATATTTGGAGCTATTAAAAGCTATTTTACAATAAAGATTGGCAGTACAGAACATCAGCTGGTATTCCAATTTAAGCATAATTTTCTTCATCAAAATCTTTACACTGTGTGGCACCCCGAACAGCAATCCACACAACCTGTCCACAACATCAGTGCACAGCCTAGACCCAGGTCACAAGGTGTTATCTTCACATATTACAAATGTTTCAGCAAAATGTTTCACTGAGATGGCTTAAGAATGTCCACACTTAAATACATACAAATACTGTCCTGTTTAAGGTTCTCACTTGCTTTTATTTGGGGAAATTTTCTCCAAAACCAGAAAATGACTGGTTTATGCATTTGTGTACAACAGGGCTGTAGTACCTCGTCCATGTCAGGCATAAAGAGAGGTAACATCTTTTAATAACTAATATGTGCAAAATAAACACAGAGAACATTTAATTCTATAGAACCATGAGGCACTCCACAGCTGTAACTCATCTACACCCACAAGCCTGCTAGAGCAACTTATTCTACCCTCTCAAGGGGATACAGCCACTTGCAGACTGATCTGTTCGTTCCAGCCCCCGCACTCAGAGTAACAGAACACCACTAAAAATACAGATCTAAGAAACACAGTGTGCCATCGTCCTTAAACATAAAGAAAAATACTTTAAAATCACAACTAGTGTTTAGACAACATGCTTGGTTTAATGAAAAGGTTATGTTTATTATCATGGTGCCCAGAAGCTCCAGTCACCAACCACGGCTCCGACTGCACCAGGACAGTAAAACACGCAAAAGGCAGCCTTTTGGCACAGCTTCTTCTGCGGTGCTTCAGCCCCCAGGCGAGTCTCTAAAGCTGCAAAAATTGAGCAGGGAGCAGGAGAGGCACAGAGCCAGGGGCTGCTGCCAGCTGGCCGAGGTGGAGGCCACAGCTCCCAGAAAGAATCCGCCTGCACTGCCCTGCGCGGGCACCAACAGGAGGCCGCCCACCAGCCGCTGGCTCCCTGCAGGAAGGGTGGGAGGAGCAGATGCTAGCAGGAATACTTTAGCGCTCAAACCAAATCAGAGCCTGGTTCCCCCTTCCAGGTTTTAGCTTTCGATCTAACTTTGTGACAGTACACCGCGGCTTTTTCCTCCAGAGATAGGTGTGCCAGAGGTATCCTCTAGCCCCATCAACCACAGGGTAGGATGGGCGTCAAAGCTCAGTGCTACCTCCTGCTTGACTGTCCAGCATAAAGTTCCCATGACCTGGTTTGACAGAAAAGAAAATCTCCTTCAGTTGAAATACGGTTTGTTCAAAAGGAAAAAAACAACGACAAAAAAAAAGGTGTCTAAGATTAGGGCTTCTAGTCTGTGAAAACCAGAGTCACCTTCTACAAACACTCCTAAGAGCCTCAAAGCAGGGGCACTTTGTCCAAAATGGAGGAACTAACCAGCACGATTTAGCACAGCTAGTTTCAGTGCCAGTCTACACACTACCTTCCACTTAGCAGGATGTACCAGGGAGCTTTAAAAGCCTCAGGTTCTCCAGCAATCCCATACTACCCATCCCAACCTCGGGACACCACCAGGCAGCATGAGGAGGGAATAAGGCTGCTGAAGGGCTACTTTATATGGCGGGTAGCCCTGGCTTTGCCATGCTTCCCCAGTGCCCTCAACCATAGACCAGAGATATAGTTGGAGGCTGAGCCCTTCAGCATTACTTCACTTCTCCAGGTCACATCACTGGAGATGGCAGAGGCTTCCAGCCTCCCAAGACAACACAACTGACAAAGGGCTTCAGGCAGGAACCAGCTGAAGCAGTGCACGGGCACAGCCCTGCAAAGCTAAGCTCCCTTTGTTTGGTTCTTGTTTTCAGGACTCCTGACCAGTTTCAGGGGGTGTACAAACAGAGAATTGGTGCCCAGTGTTGGGAAGGTTACATGCAATTTAGCTTTTAATTTAGAGAGCATCTACCTGCCCCCAGCAACAGATGCTCTGGTACTAATAGGAACACAAGTTTATGCAAATAAAAATATTGTGGTTTTAATCACTTGATCCAATCCATTTACGAGCTGGGCTTATTATTTTCTGCTAATTGTGAGGCTGTGGATCCATATGACTTTCCTAGATACAAGTGCCAGATAAAGCACTCTTTCCTACCTCTAACCTGCCTGCCATGCAGCTCTAAGTCCTCTGCTGCTTCCCATGTGGTGCTCACGTGGAGACTCATGCAGCCACACAGGGAAGCAGACCAGGGAACTGATCCAAGAGTCGGGAGGGGGGGAGAGAAGGAAGAATCTGTACAGAAAAAGGGTTTTTTTGTTTTCATCTTCATCAGTTCACTAGTCTGATTCATTGTGCACCTGCACAAATATTTATGCTAACACAGCATAAGGGTGGGAATAACATGCAGCAGGAACAGAGAGGCTTAAATAGTCCTGACAGCACAAAACCACAGGATGGAAACAGGGACTGCCCATCTTTCTCACAGATCAGAATGTTCATACTGGGCATCATGGTACAGCAAGCTCAGTACAGATCCTGTATTCATGGCCTGTAGAAACAAACGAGGGAAACCACAAAAGATGCTGCCCCATACTAAAGCCATTGACATGGTGCAATGATGGCCCCTTGCTTCCATGGCACTCCATCTTTCCTGATGCCCATCAACCCTGTGTTAGTGGCATGGTCAGCACCACCTCCAGGACATATAAGTTATCTCTTCTTTTGAAAGACACTGAGAAGAGGCAAGGATGAGATCCAGTGCACCTACACAACTTTCCCTCTGTCATTCCTGTTAGAAGAGGGGACGGGGAAAAAGGGCAAGACTGCAGCCATGCCAGGGACACCAGAGTCAAAGCCTTGTACTGTTAGCACCAAAGTTTGCACAGTTGCACATACTCCTGTTTATTTTCTAAAAATCATGTTACCAGCCAATGGCACGATGGCCAGCACCATGCATCAGCAAGGTCAGTATTAAATCAAGTGAGGCTGGTAAGAGGTATCCAGTTCAACAAGACAGACAAAAAAATTCACAGGACTGCATCTGAACACATCTATGTCACATAAATATAAAAACTCTGAAAAATAACGTCTCTTATACACTTGTAAACATTAGAAGAATATTCTAGAGAAGAAAAAAAGTGTTCCTGGAAAACCAGTTTTGGTGCACTGTTCTGAAGCTCATGAAGTTCATGAATATGCTTCTTGTTCTCTGGGGAAACTGGAAGGTGCCTGGAGACCCTGAGAAAAGTGTCACAGTCTGAAGCTGTTGAGCTGAGCCCAAAGGAAGGTCCTGGCCCTTCCACCAGCCTAGCTGGGCTGTTCCCAATGTTCCTTTCATTGATGTGGAGACCAGGCTGTCATGGACAGTGGTATCAATCACAGCTAAATCAGCTAAAAATGAACCGTAACAAGAAAACAAACCAATAACAAAACTAGCCATGCAAAAGAAAACTACAAACATCCCAAAAAAACCAAAGCCTTTTCTCAATGCACTGATCAAATCCTGCTGCTGATGGGGAGGGAGCAGGATGTAAATTGGGACCCTATGACTTCATATTTAAATGATTCTATTTAAAGGACCATTTCTAATCAAAGTTTTATTTGTGTGACTTATGTAAAGAGTTTAAAGTATCAGAAGAAGACAACTGCATTCTAACCACGAGCATAGCAAAACTGTAAGCCTCATCTCAACTCCTTGCAGATACTTAAGTACAGCTTTCACAGTGAGGAAAGGACACCATTGCCAGGCACACACTTGACTGCAATGACACCTGCAGCAGCACACGTGGCAATGCTTGTTGTGGCTTCTGGTAGATACAAGTCTGCTGCATTCTGACACTGGGTGCTCCCTAAGGCAGAGAGCTGGGTGTACCCTTGCACCTCGGCCGGAGCTGCCCTGCCCATGCTGCAGCCCCAACAACCTCACGTGCGTTGGCAACTTTTCTCCCATCACAGGCAACAAACTGAGAGTATATGAATTCAAACACGTAGTCTTCCAAGACTGCACATGAAAGCTACACCTTTGCCAAGTGCAGTGTCTTTCTGGAGTGGGACATTGGTGTCACATTCACTTGTCTAAGGAAAGTGGCAGCTACTTCTGGTCGTCAAAGCTTCTAAGCCTTTAATTTATCAAGACTAAATTCTATTAACCAAAACCCAAGAGATTAAGGTTGAATTATATATAAAAAGAGACATCAACATTTTAAAACGTATTCTGACATGTTATGCATTTAGTAAGAATGACATTATAGGACATGTGTTTGACACTTATTTTTTTGTGTTCAAAAAATATTTCAGTTGCTAACTTTTTGCAATCTGTTTCCCATCATTATTTCATTAAAATAGTTTTCATCTCTCTTACAGTAGAAGAGCAAAATTGCTTTCTGGGTGACTAGATTATCATCTCCCTTACTTAAACAGCATCATTCCAGCCTTTTTTTTTTCTCCCCCATTTAGCTTTTAAAAAGGCACATGCACTTCCCCTCAACTCCACGTAGCAAGGGCTAACAAAGCAAGTTAGTTCAAACCAGCCAAATATATCCTCTTCTCTCCACCTGTCAAAAACACTTCTCCAAATTCTCTGAAGAAACTAAATCAAGTAACTCATAAGCTGCAAAAGCATGGGAAATTCTCCCTGACAGAGAAAACCCACACTTGAAACACCTTGGATGAAAACCAAGGTCCGCTGTACAATATGTAGCTTACACCACACAAAACACCATTCCCAGGCAAAATACCAGAGCTCAACAGCTTACACTGCTGTGAGTACCCGTGCAGGGGTGAAGTCGCCCACATACACGGAAGAGGTGGTTTCTGAGCAGTTATCAGGAGCGAGTGCAATCATTCTTACCTGGAAAATGCTGTTTGCAGCTGCTCACCGATTTGTCAGTGCACACGCTGCTCTCCTCTCATGATTTATGATGCTCTCTCCAGCGCTGAGACTTCTATTACTGTCCTCATTTATTGCCTGCAGCTGTCATTCTCACCAACAATTCTACAGTTGTTTGTAGGTGAGGTATCAAAGGTATTCAGTATGCACCTAGAGACGTGATTTTAATCAAACCTACTCACAGGCAATATTTAAATGTTAGAACAACTGCATAGAGTGCAGCAGCAATTAATGTGAACTTGACCAACCAAAATTATGACAGCCAGAAACATTTAATCATAAATGCCTCAAAAGGATGAATGTCCAACAGGCCCATGAACACCTGCTGATTAGTAAATGAAGATAAAAATAGTACCCATAGATCAAACAACCATTTGAATGAACAATAAATATTAACACAAATTCAGCAATTTCACTTTCTGTAAATGCAGCTATATCTTTCTCACCACATATTTTCACAGCCAGCTATTTTCCCCTTAAACTACTTAGGTTTTCCAGCATTTCCTCAAAAGCTGCTCAATCAGCCCAGTTTAGAGTAACAGAAGTGGATGGGAAAGCAGATTTCACATCCAAAAATTTCACTTTTAAAGATCTCAATGTGTTTTCTAGACATTAAAATTTTGCACAACAGAAGTTCCAACCCAATGCAGTCCTTACTTAACTTTTTTTGGGAGCCACATGTTGCTCAATAATTTGAAAAACAGGCAAGCAGTGTTAGTGATTAACAATTGCACCACCCTGCTTTGAGAAAGGGTGGCAAACAAGACTCCGTGGGTGAATTGGACCTGCCATCACCTAACATGGTGTGAAAGGGCAAAAGAAAGTAAAAAATGAGTCCTGGAGCTTAGCCTAATAGTACTTTCACGTGTAGCTAAAGCTGTAGCTCTGTAAGCGAACCGATTATAACAGCATCTCTGTTCTTTTAGGGCATTTCCAGTGCTTGAGATTCCAGGATGAACCCTAAACCGGGTCCAAAAGGCAGATTTCTCAAAAGAGTACAAGTTCATTATTATTTATAATTTTTCTATAGATCTGGATTCTGGTGGCTGAATATTTTAAGGCTGGCAATCAAATTAGTTTAATCAGTACTATAAGCGCTGAAATCCACTTTCTGTATTGGAAGCTCTTTTATTCAAGACTATCCAACAATGCACAGCTTGAAAACAGCACTCAAGGCAAAAACAACAATTGTGAATTTACAACTACAAGGTAGCCTGAAGGCCATCACTGTCACAGTCAAGTTTGATTTATAGCTGAACAGATAGTGCCAAAATATAAACTACACATTAAACACAAAACTCTCCAAATGGAAAAAAATGATGGTTTTACTCTGTTGTGATAAAGTACCCAAGAACCTCTGGCATTTGTAAGTTGTTAATACTTGTAATATATACAGATATTGATTGATCCTATTAGCTCTCCATGTGCAGTTCTTTCAGCAGAGGTGATGGGGTCACATTGAGAGAAGCAAGCAGAAGTGTGCAGTCTCTCACTGTGTATGCGCATCAAACCATTAGCTGGTGTGCAGCAGCCTGCTTTCAGGCTAAGAAACAAAATCTCCTTTTAAATAGAACAGTAATTGGAGCACATTTCAGAGTGTAGGAATGTATGACCTTGAAGCTATTCCGAAGATTCATTTTAATTATTTAAATCCACAATATACCATTTGTCCTCTCATTACACGTATTTGGAAAATGAGCCTGCATTGGTCATCCACAATGCAAAAGCTGACCTCACCTATATTTTAAAACTTTTAATTTTTTTTTTTATTTCAGCTTTTACTCTACTCCCTGATCCCCTTCCTGTATTAGACTGCAGAATGCGCATACTTGGGTGGATATAACAGATATATAGAGAGTACATTCTGTATATAAGCATTACACAGGTTAATGCTGATCACTGGGAAAATAATTTCAGTTTAGCTAAGTCACTCCACTCCTCCACTGTGAAAGGCCCACCTAAATGGAAAAGTTGCATCCAACTATCTGCCGCTCACCTGATGTAACTGCAACACACAGCTGTCTCAAAGTCATATGCAGAGTATCCTTACTGTTAAAAGCATCCCTGAGATTCCTCATTCCAGTCACTCAGAAATTGGGAAAATGAAAACAAACAACAAAAAAACCCAAAACCAGCCAAATAAATCACCCCTCACAATCACTACACACAAAACCCCCATACAACCAAAAACTAAATTTCTTCCATAAATCATTATCCCCATTTTCTTAATACTGGAAAAGAAAATGTTTTACTGGCAAAAGGGAAGAGAGGGGAAGTTGTTTTCTTCCCCCCCCATCCAAACTTAACACATCTGCCAAGTCATTTAAGCTATAACTGTTCTTAGATTCAAACACAGACACACATCCTATCCTCGGATGATGTCTTTAGGATCTGATCACTCAAGCATGTATGTATGGTTCTTTACCAACAAACCACCTGACTCCTCTACTTGTGCAACTTGCATTACTCACAAGAAATCCTTGGCAGAGGCAGACCAACATATGTTAATTACTGGGTTGCATTATAATAGGTCTGACATCTTGTTTCTCATCCAGGGTTTTAAAATAAATGGAAACAACAGTGTTTTTGGATACAAAAGCACGTATTTTTGCATGTCAGGCTAAAAATATCCCATGTTAAAAACACAAATAGATCAGCTGCCAGAGAATTCCTGCCCCTCCAGTGTTCCTTTTGGGGGTTTTAGCTTTATTAAACAATGAAGATAGGGAAGGAGAGGTTGGTGTATGTGCATTCACCATTCATTTCCTACAAACTACTCTTAAGTTGGGTGGAACAGTAAAAATGGGAGCTGGACTTCACAGTCTTTTGTTTCTTCTATAAACAGTAAACTTTCAGGTAAAGTTGGCTGCCAATTTCTACAGCAAAATAAAGTATAAATTCATGAACACTGAGAGGCATGACTAGAGCAAACACATATTTGTAAATATATTTTTATTTTTCATATGATAGGAGATATGTACTTTTTCTCCATTTTATGATTTAATACGCTGAGATATTACTAGGACAGGATACCAGCAACATTACAAGTATTTTGATTTATATTTCTCTTTACTGAGAAAGAGGAACTGAGGGCCATAGCTGCAATTTCAGAAAAAGGACTAAGACTCCATGCTGACATGCTGTTTCTTTTTGGGTGACCAAATTCACCATTTTAAATCTGAATTTCAAATCATATGACACCATAAAACTGCTAGAAACATTTGAAGTATTGTTGAAATTTTCAAAACACTAATATTCTAAAATTAGGTACAAGACTTTCTTTCACAAAAGTTTTTGCAAAAAGTTTATGCATTGAATAAATAATTTATACATGCATTTAGGATGCAAAACCTTTTAGAATACACTGAAAGTGCTGTCTCCGAAATATTGTTTGTTTTGTTGGGGTTTTTTTAAGTGATTAAATAAATCTATCATGCACCTGTGACCAGAAACCTACTAGGCATCAACCCTTTGCTCCTTCCTTACCCAAGACTCCCAGCACTGGGTGCTGTGCGGAGGCAGCGCTGGTCCCTGCTCCAAAGGCAGAGTGCCAGCCATGAAGCTCCAGCCAGGAGCAGACAGATGGTGGCCAATAAGGAAACTATCATGCTGTCTTAGTCACCATGGCAGAGCCTGGGTGCCACACAATAGCAACCCGACTACCATCTACTTTACTCCTCATTTCAGATCGTTGTTCACCTGCATATGCCTAGTGCTCCCAACAAAGGGTAAATAGACAAGAGCTGTATTTGATGTACCCGTCCAGTGTCCCATGAGGCTTCCAAGGAGCCATCACAGTCAAGAGCAGAGCTGAAGGCAGATATCCAAAGGTTACTAAATACAGCATACCAACCACTGCTCTGTGGGAGCAGCTATGCTCTAGGTTAGCTAAGAGGAAACATGCCAAACTCAAAAATAGATGTTCAAAGTACCAGTTAGTTAACAAAAGAAACTTCAACAGATAAAACCTAAATGTAATTTATTTTTTTGTATTCATTTGGCCATAAAACAACCTTGTGTAAGGATAAGACAAGTAGCACAGTCCTGAATTTAAGGTGCCCATCTGTTTCCATCCCAATCAGTTCTTCAAAGACAGGCTCTGAACTCTTCAGCAGCAGTCACCGCCACCTCCTCCTCTTCCCTATAGACTATGCATCTCTCACGTGCTTTTCAACTGATTACAAAGAAAAATCTGCCACGAACACAGGTGGAATAAAAATGACTGTAAATATTTTCAGAACCCATCCTAATCAAAAAGGCTTGGAACTGTCCACAGCACTGCTCTTTGCAAAGCCTTAGCAGAAAGAACCACTGTTTCACCCAAGCCTGTGCAGCACCGAGCACCATCTGGTCTGTGCCTCAGGGGGCCTTTCCATTCTCCCAACCTGCACAGCTCCAGTCAATGCCACCAGCAATGTAGTCCAGCAAGCTCCACACTCCCTGCTGCACAGACCTTGAGGACAGGGCAATTTCTACGTGAATGTTTTAAAATATTTATTTTCTGTCATGATGCTGATTCCTTCTGAAGTAGAAATAAACTGTGAATGACCAACCCTTTATGTGCAATTTGTACCCAGGGATGACTAGGAATGCAAGGACTGGTCTCCAAAGGAAGTTTAGAACACTCAGACAAGTCCAAGTACTGCATCTTTAATGTCTAAGCTGTACCTCTGCTAAAAATCAGGATTAGGTATTTGCTATAAACAAACATTTCAAAGGTTCACCTCAATTCATTCTGCACTCTGTCTCTTGCTGGACACCAACAGCTGCTGTTTCACTTGTCCTTTGGTAAAGAATAACAAGGCCAACTGAAACAGTGACTCCCAAGTTACACATAAACAATCAGGAGCCTGCTGTAGAGGTGGGACTTGGTTTAGTGGAGTTCGAAGCCCTTCTAGGTGTCCACCTTCCTATGTAACTCCTGTCCCCCCGCTACTGCAGAGCCCAGAGTAGCAAGATCACAGAACTCGCCCAGTTTCTCCTTCCTTTCAGTCCCGCCTCAAAGCAGCTGGGGTTGGGGAGTGAAAGCCAGTGCTGTGCAAGCCCTTCCTTTCTGAGGGCTCCCCACAGCCACATGAATTGCTGTGGCAGAAGTAGATTCAGAGTCAGCGTCACAGCCTGAGCAAAGTCAAGGGCGGATGACTAGGAAAGGACTAACCACCCACATGCTTATATGGCCAGAAAGCTGCAAGAAGAGGATGTGTGCCCAAGATTTTAGCTTGCAAGGCTGGTTTAACCAAGTCTGAGAGGGCTTTGCTAGTGACCCAAAATAACTTCTCCTTACATAATACTGTTATGATTTTAATGTGCGAGATAGCAGAGTTTTACAGTGCCAAGAGCCAAAGCTATGCATCCATTTGGAAAGCTAGTACCTCCCATCTCTAATGGTATCAAACTCCAGCTGGACTGCAACTGAATACTTTTTAAAACAGCGGTGTAACTTTCTGGAGAGATCTCACACTTGAGAAGACAAGGAAAGACTCAAATACGGTATCTGAAACAAACTTCTAAAAGAAGGACTGATAGCTGCTTGAAGTCTCACCAGGTGAGACATATCAGAGTGGATATCTCCGAAGCAAGAAAGAAGGGACTTGTGAACCTGATGAAGTTGAACACTAGTTTGTAGAAACACAGCCTTGATAATGCAACACACATTGAGTTCACCTTTTTAGTCACAGAACTGCTACCCACATTTGTACATATGTGCCCACTGCAACTCAGCATCTTGATTTTCTGTGAAACAGAAAAGTGAGGTTTTGTAAAACACCTAAAGGACAGCATACAGACAGTCAGGATCCCAAAAGCATATACAGGATGATGGCTTACTGGCCTGTAGTCCTTTCAGACAAGCATTCCAGTTAAAAAAAAAATTAATCAAATGTAAAGTGCATAGGCCTGTGCTAAATGGAGAAAAGAATAAAACCTTTATTTGAAAAGGCTTAGTTTTGAAAACCTTGAGTTGGTGTAACCGAGAGCAACATAAGCTGCATACCAGCTGTAAAGAAGTTAACTTCTGTGATCCTACTGCTGGGAAAAAGGGTTATAAGCATTAAACAAACAGAGAATTTACAAGAAAGACACCAAGAGACTGGGTAGACTGCCTGACAACCATAACATTCTTCTCCCCCCCTGCAAACCTGCAGCATAATAAACCCCACTCTCTTTCCTGTTTGGATATATAAACAAACTGCTCTTCCGAGAATACAGTGTCAACAAAGTGTCTCAAACTGCTTTTTAAAGCTTTTTTCTTTTTGAAGAGGGGGGTTGGAGGTGGTGTGGGGTACAGTGACAGGACAGAGGGAAATAATCAAATGGATTTTCCATTTACCTATGAATATCCTATAGCTTTAAAATCACAAATTGACAGTGCTCGTTGTAAAAATACTCTAGCTGCAGGAACTTGTATTTTGCAATGTATTTTAAGCAAAATCATTCTACAAGAAAATTTTCATGTTTGTAAGATTTTTTGCCATTGACAACAGCCAAAATCTTAGAGAAATGTGCAATACTAAGGAAAATTAAGGTTTTATGTGAAAGTAGTGGTAGGTAAGGTATTTCTTATTTTCAAACCATCTGTGGGGGAACCTCATCTGCTGGCTGCATGACCAGAAGTGTTGTTCAAAGTGGGCACAGGACAGCAGGACTGCAGGCTGGAAACTTTCTCTCATTTCCTCAAGACAGAGTCTGTAGCTGGAGGGGTGTGGGGGTCCTGCAACGGAAAGCTCCAATCTCTCTCCTCCCAATCACTCAACTCTCTCATGGTGAGATTTATCCCTCCCATGTGTCACCCTCACACCTCTAAAATAACCATAAGCAGGTGCTATAACCTTTGAGCTGGAGGATGCCCATCTACCAGGTGGCAGTTGAACAACTATGCCCCAGAGAACAGCACAGGGGAAGGGTTTCACTGACATACAAAAGCAAAGTTATATAAACATCTTACAAGCTCCATGATTTTTGCCTTTGGTGAGCAGGAAAACCCCCTTTATCAGTGTGAGACCAATTTCCAGGGAAGTCCAATTTCAAACCTTTTCAAGTACCAGCTACTACCCAGCAGTGTCAGCCTAGGCATTGCCCCGCATTTCTCCCCCATCCCATGGTGCCCTTATTTACAAAATAAGCCTGTATGCAATCGGTTAATCTGTTTTTGGAATGGGTGTTCAAAAACAAGAGGGGAAGAGAAAACTACACTGCAGAATTTACTGATGGAGATACAGAGGTGTGTATTTCAGAGCAGTCTAAAAGACTTCACTGCTTTCAGATGGAATCAGTAATGTAGTAAAGAGACAAGTAGATACTCATCAAGGGAACTGTTTTTGCAACTAAATGGCCAATTGAAGCCCCAACTATTCCGTCATACATCTATGTCACAGCAGTCCCAAAAAATAAGACTTTCTGATCAGTTATGAAACTATCTAGAAATCTCCGAGAGACAGATACCATTCAATTTGCCAGCCAGTCAGCGGAGCCCTGAAATCTCAAAGGAATAAAAACCTAAATAAATCCAAAAGACAACACAGACTTGTTGTCAAGGTATTGCTATTTCTCCTACTCCTCAAACATATGTTTTTACCTAATCAGCAAAGATAGCAACCAGCATTTCATAGTGCAAAGCACTGCCATATGAACAAGACAGAGTTTCCCTATATTTGTGCATTAGATCACCCAGTCAGTATTCACCAGTTAATGCCATCCAGACGAAGCTGACTACTAAACTAACTCACCAGAAGGGTTTACCAGTTACCAGGCAAAGAGTTGAGAACACAAGAACAAGTAAGATTTGAAGAAAACCAAATAAAGAGAACAAACAATTTCCATACAGGTTTTGCATGATGTTATCAGATGCACCGATTTTGTGGCTTTCATTCTCATGCTATCTTTGACAACACATATGCATTATCTATATGTTAGAGCTGTTCCTCTTTCCGAAGTCAGACCCACGGTAGCGCTGCATTTCCCGAGTAAATAAAAAAAAAAAAAAAAAAGCCTTACAGCAACCACAGTCCCTCTGTGCTTGCAGCCAATAGTGACTACCAAGAAATCGGAATATGACTCCACAGGGAGAGGATAACACAACTGGCTATGGATCAGGCAGCCAGAGGATCTCCCGGTAAGTTTCACAGGACTGAAAAAGGATATCTTACCATGAGAACATGAGTTTTATAAATCAGGTCTCCACCATCCACTGAGATACATATTAAGCCAGGAAAAACACACAAACAAAAAAAGTAAGAAATCCCTTACATACACAAACAATGAGCAGTAGAGGTAATACCAAGCCACATTTGTAGGAAATTTCCACAGGTTTGTAACACTGTGCATATTAACAGATTTTGAGCAATTTCATTTCCTCCTTCCCCCCCTACCCAGTGTTGAGCCAGCAACCTTCCTGCTTCACTTTGGGAATCAAGTCCAACCTGGTCTGTAGAGCCAAAAAATGGATTACCAACCAAGGGATACACTTCCCACATTTATCTTAATGGAACATTAATGTGATAGCTTGCATGTGACTAACCTCAATATTAATGCACTACACAAAATCCAAACCAGCTTGATCTGTTGAATTATTTGTGGTAAGGACGAAAGATTCTTTTCACACTTAGATATTTCATTAGATCCTAAACATCATTTTAAAAAGTGTCAACCATCATCCACAGGAAAAGATTGTTTGGCAGTTCCAGGATTCAATACAGGAGTACAAATTACTTTCTCTGTCCTCTGCTACAGGTTTAAAAGTATAAGCAACCGAAGGAAACCACAGAAAGCCCAGAACAAGTAATCACCTATGTGAGCTTTCAGAAAGGCAAGTTCTTTTAAAAATGAGTCATCCCCTGTGGAGTAATTTAATTTCTATTGACACTTACAGAAGAAATTAGTGATTTGGTCTGTCTAAAAACAACTTTGTTTTTCTACTACATGCACAGTACCCATCAAAATCTGCTCTGCTCCACAAAGGGAAGGACAGAGGCACCGTACTGAAACCAGAAAAACCTCATCTTTGCAGGCAATGTAGACTTCAAGCTATGTTGAACTATTAGAACCAAAAATAACATGTAACAAGTGTAAGACCATCTCATACTCTTATAATACACTACTGCCTCCAACAGTCTAGCTGTGGAGATCCATTACGACTCATTGCCTGGATATTTCACTTGCAGCCTACATTCCCTTTAAAATATTCTAACATTAGGAAGCTGAATGCTAATGATCATGTGAAACCCAATGGAAATAAAGAAATTGAAAATTGCTACATAAAATTTTTTCGCTTTTTCAATAAGGGGGAAAATCAAGATTGCAAAACCTTTGGGTTTTAAGCCAAAGACACCATTTTATAGCTGAAATGATTTCTAATACCACTGACAGCCTTAACTTGTCATCAGCAGGAAAGCTTACACACAATTTGAGTGAAGACATGACTTGAGTGAAAGAAACTGTACAATATCTGAGCAGGAGGTGTATCTGTGGTGGTCTGGTATTGATGTGTTGTTTACTGTGCTTTCCCATAAAACAGATCTAAATGGATAAAGAGGGCATGTGTTTCTTGTCCCACAACAAGCAGTTGACAAGAACAAGCATAACCCAACTCCAAACTCTTCAGCAATATTCTCACCACTTTGCTGTAATACAGGATAGGATTTCACAAAAATTGGTCTAACTAGGAGAGAACAAATCAGCCAATTGCATAGTGGTCAAATTTGTTACCACAGGCATTAACTGCAATTCTACTTATTTATGAGAAACTTGCTTCCCAGGTAAAGTCATAACAATCCAAGCTCACACCTCCTGCAGCATTCAATCAGCCACGTTGTTAAAGCAGCAAGGCAGGCACCACAAGTTCCTGGACAGCCACTACCTACATTTCTCATAGTCCCATTATCTTCTGTGTGACTGGAGAAAAGCTGGATCCCTGTTATTCAGAAACCTACCAACAATGTTGTGGAAGGCAAAATGAATTTCAGCTCCCTTCTCTTTCTCAGATCTATTTTTCTTCCTTTTCAGGAGAGAAACCAAGCTTTTGAGGCTGCTAGTACAAACATCAAGTTGCTAAAAACCAGCCAACGCTGCCTCCAACTTTAGTATCAGTGACGAAACTGACATCCGCGAGGGTTTGGGTCTTGGTTTTTGTTTGTTTGGGTTTTTTGTTTTTGTTTTTTGCTTGTTTGTTTTGTTTGGGGTTTGTTGGGGTTTTTTTCAAACAGAAAACCTTTGGAGCCCATAAAAGTAGAAGAGATTTGGGGCAAAGGCCAAGCAACTCCCAAGAAAAGTTATGAATGGACCTGTACTACAAAGCCTCCTTTCCTTTCCACTCTTTGTACCTGCTGGCGATCAGGAAAGATCTTTCAGATGTTGCAGAAACTGATCCATTCTCTTTTGTGGGTTTCTTAAAATATTCTAAAAACAAAATTGAATGCCATACTAAGATTACAGTTTTATTTCATCTCAGAGAGAACAAAACACTCTCTGTACATATACACAGCAACTCACTTCTTTCCTGAAACAAAGTTTTCATTGATCCTTTGCCACAGACTCAATTATTGTTTCTAAGCATGATCAACATTTATTTAAGGTATTGTGGACTGTAAACAATGTAAACAATAAAAGCATCTGTCCATGCTGACATGAATGTCATTGGTAGGTTAGATACCTACATCAACTGGTCCCAAGGGATTCTTTTTAAATTTGGAAAGCCGAAAGTAAATTTAAATTACAATTTACAGAATTATCTTTAAATCAGCCACCTTCTGAGGTACTGTTATCTTGAGAAGATAAAAATCACAATCTGTCAATTCAATCCCAGGAAATTCTTCATTGTTTTAAAACATAATCCTAAAGACTCTTCTTTTTTTAAAAAAGCTTCTTTCTTTTTTTTAATGCAGTGGATTCTGTAACATTCCTGGTCCTGCTTGCACCCACGGGGAAAAATAATCCTCCTCTTCTAGTGTGGCAGTTTTAGACACACATGTAAAAAGAGCAGAAATGAAGACATTTTAAGACATTTAGAAAGATAAAAAGAAAAAAAAAGGTCCTTGACTATGGAATACTTAGGGGATTTCAAGTCATGTTTTCCATAGCCTCTCTGTAAAAATAAGCAGCCTTTTCTTTCTCCTCCTCCCCACCCCAAACTACGAGGAAAACAGTCACCAAATGCACTCAGCTAGCCTCAAAGTCACACGTGTTCCATAGCAGATCTTGCTTTCAATGTCTCTTTTGTTTGATAGCTGGTGTTTCAACATCCTCAACTTGGAACAGAGAAAGGTCAGAGCAAGTCTTCTGGCATTCACAGATCTGCACCAGGCCCCACCAGGAGAAGATTGATGCCATAGTACATTTCCCCCAGTCAAGAGAAGGAAGTGGAGCTTCAAATCAGAGACCAACTCTGTTTGTCAGAGGGATCCTCCTCCCAAAGGTGTTTAGCTATGAAACTTTTCTGTTGGTGTTGATAGTACTTTTGAGTTACCCCTGTTCCATGTCACTGCTTCAGTACCGCAACTTGAATAGGTTCCCAACAACATGACTTTTACCTATATATTCCAGCATACAGCTTTTGTTTTTTGCTTACCCTCTTGGTTTTACTTCACCTCTTGGTTACCTCCCAGTACCCTCACACCTGCCCGCTGTCCACACTCCCCTGCCTGGGAAGGAGAGGCTGCATCATTAACCTTCCAGTGTGCAAGGCCAAGGTCCGTTCCACAGCTAGACAGAAGCTGTTGCTAAAGATTCCTTAAAAGCTTTGGCACTTCAAGGCATTGGAAGTACTCAACCAGACCTGAGAGCCAAAGCTTTGCCACAGCATTAATGCGCTTTTGGCTTTTTAAATTTTATAAGCCTGTCATGTTTCTGATGCACGGTTTTATTCAGAGCTCTAAACAGCCATTCCATATTTAAAAGAAAGCTTGCCTAGGTAGCACCCTAAAACTACCCCAGGTCATTCATCTCTCCAGCACTCCTACTGTCTCTTAGGAAACCTTTGATAGAGCATTTGTTCAGGCTGCCAAGTTAAATCCTCTTCTCTCATGTCAATGCATTGAAAAAAGCAGCCAGAACACCAGCTTCACTCAGGCCTGCTGAAGTAAATGAAGAAAACCAATTCCTCGGACACTATAGAGCCATTAAGCCGTTTGCAGATTATTAACTGAAGCACAAAAATACACACCGCGCACGATCGGACGACAGCGCAGAGCTATGCCTTAAGTTCGCTTCGGTCTCGATAAACTGACGGTGCGGTCGCAATTTGCACCAGTGCGTGCAGCTGCCGGGGCTGGTGAGCGGGACCCGGCAACCCCAGACAAAAGCGGCTGGGCCGCGGTGCGGGGTCACGCCGCCACCACCGCCGGGCAGGTTCCACCTTTAGTACAGATGGTGACGGGGGCTGCACTCGGAGGGGCACCCCCGAGGCGCCGCCCCGTGTCCCTCATCGCAGCCTCCGAAGCGGCACCGAAATTAAACTTTACACGTGCGAAACAAAGTTTACAGTCTAAAACCCCGATTATAGTAACAACTTCCTCTCCCTGTCTCAGGCTGCCGTACTCCTTCCCCGCTACCGCGCCAGCGCAGAGTGCTATCCCGAGCGCGGGGGTGGGGAGGTGGGGGGAACAGGACGACAAGAGCGTGGCTGGATGGCTCCTATTTTTATGTTTACATTCCTGAAGTGTCTTTTAACTGGCTGCCATTCCCCTTCTCCCCGCGAGCAGCTCCGCCGGCCACCCCTAGAAGCGGTTCACTCTTTCCCCTCGCACAAAGGCGAGCGAGCAGCGAGCGGCGACCGGGCTTGGGTCGAGTCGGGTCGGCCACCCCCGGGCCTCTGTCCCCGCGCCCCCTCCCCTCCTCCCGGCGGCTTCCTGGACAGATGCACCGGGGGGAGGGAGGGGGAGAGAGAGAGAGGGAGGGGGGCTGCTCCTTCCTCCTGCCTGGCGAGAGGCCCCAGTCCCAACTGGCTCTCAAAACCCAGACACAAGGAATTTACACCCAGGCAAGCTTCCCGGACCCCAGAGAACAGGAGCAAGCTTCCCGACGCGTCTCCCAAAGCCCTACACGGGCGGCCGGGCACGCACGCCCCGAGCCGCAGTCCCGGCCCCACGGCGGGGCTCCAGCCTGCCCCGACGGCACTCGCCCCGGCCGGGGGCAGCCGCCGCCCCGGCCCCCGCAGCCCCCTTTGTGCTTGCGGCGGCTCCGATGCCTGCCCACCTCACGCCGCGGCTGCTCCAAGTTCGCCCCGGGCCGGGTCCCTCCGCGACCCCGCGGCCGGCCCGGGAAGGGCATTGCCGGGTTAGAGCCGCTTCCCCGCTGCCGGGCCCGGCTCCACGGCTCCCCGCCCGCCCTCTCCCCGCGCCCTCGGCGGGGACAGCCTGCCCCTTTAAGAAGTCTCCGCACATTTTCTCCCCTTGCAGAATAAATATGTATTATTTCTTTTTTCTCCCTGTACACCTATTTCCCCAGCGTGGCCGCTCCATTGTTTCTGCTCCGCCGAGACGCAACCCCTGCCCGGCCGCGAACGGAGAGGTGCGAGCAGGGAGCGCAAATAGACGCGAAACTTACCTATGGATTGCAAAGCAGCCTTGCAGCAGCAAAATAATAAGGAAGAAGGCAGGCAAAATCCTCTCTCCCCAACTGATTTGCAGCTCTACTTGGGTATTTTTAAATATATAATTTTGTTTATTCCTTTCTTCCTTCTCCCCCGCTTTTTCTTCCTTCCCCCCCCTTTTTTCCCCCTTGCCCACAGACAGTGAAAAGGAGCTCAATGTTAGTGGGTGAGTAAGTGAATCAACTAGCAGAGAGCACAGCAAGTTGAAGTGTCAAATTACATTGGCTATTCTATTACCAAAGGGCCATGCTTTGTGGCTGCTGGCAAAATCTGTCCCAGATTCCTATCTGAAAGGGAGCTGCCTCCTACAGGGATGTTCTTCCCTTCGCCCTCTCCCTTTCCCTCTCCCCCCGTCTCTCTCACACACACACTCGCCAAATCACACAAAGTTAAAAATCTTAGATACGAGTTAAAACACAAATATTGTCTTACAGTGTATTTTAAGGCGGGGATTCTCGTTTTAGTCTTCCTGAATACCAGGCACTTGGAAACCCTTCCACTCTGGAAACTGAAAGCTGGAGAATATCTATACTCCCTTCGGTGTTTTTGTATTATTAAACAGGGGAAAACCACCCTGGACCCAATACACTTTCCAGCATGAGGTGCCTCTGTCTCTGTCGTCTTCACAGGAGAATTTTTACGGGCATGGAAGGAACTACCGGGAGCGCAGGGGGATTGCACGGGAACGGCGAAAGATCCCGCTGCTCCGTCTGCTGCGCTGTAGACATCCTCCCACCCCCTCCATTTATTGCCACCACCGCCACCCTCGGGGCCGCTGTTATTTTCAGAGCCCGGAGCTCCCGCCACCCAGGTAGGAGCGGGGCTCTCCCGGGCGTCCCCGCTCAGCCGGGGAAGCCGGGTGGGCGGCGGGGCGGGCCGGGGAGGCGGCCCCGACAGAGGGGGGGCGGTCAGAGGCTGCGGCCCCCCCGCCGCCCGGAGCGCGGCCCCCGGAGCTAACAATAGGGCGTGGTTTTTTGCTGGTTTTTTTTTTCTTTCCCCTATGCTCGTCAGGAAATCCAGCGCGATTTCCAGGGAGAAAATAAGAAGAAACCGTCCTTGTCTGATGAGCACCAATCTGCTAAAAAACATCTCCCTTGACTTCTCTTCCCCTTGATAAAACACTTCCAGGACAATCAATATTTTATGATGAGTTGTTAATAAGCCTAATATATTCATCCCTGCTCCAACGGGGCTTGTTAGATTATGCAATTAAGATAAGCAATTTAAACAGCACTGTGTAGCTCCGCGCTGGTCACATTCGTCTTGTTGTTGGAGGAGGAGAACGATTGGGACAGTAAAGCGATGTCGGATCGCCCGGGGAGGAGGGAGAATTTTTTTTTTTTTTGGCGGCGTGCAGGCGGAACCGAGCGCTCCTGGNAGCGCTCCTGGGGCTCCCCACGCCGATAGCCCCGCGGGGCTCCCCCGCCGCTGGACGCGCTGGCTGCGCGGGGCCGGCGGCAGCGGGGGCTGCACCCCCCGCCCGCCTCCCGAGGGCAGTGCCCCTGGGGTGGCCCCCGCCCCGCTCCTTTACGCCTCCGTGGCTTCCCCAGGAAAAAACCGAACAAACCCCCTGTTCCTGCCGCTCTCCCTGTGTCTCCTCCAGCCGCCCCCCGCTCGCCTCGGGGAGCGGAGGGGCCGTGCGAACGCTGCGCCCGCCACCGCCCTCACTGCGGAGGCAAAGCGGGGACTGCCCGGCCCGGCCGCGGGGGGAGCCCCGGGCAT
>VWZD01008777.1:800923-822646 GCA_013396695.1 Sakesphorus luctuosus
CGCGGCCTCCGCCGCCCTGAGCGCTGCCCGGAAGACGCGGCGGCCGCCCTGGCGGGAGCGCTCGGGCCGTGCCCGCCGACCCCGCGGCGCTGCGGGGCAGGGAGGCGGGCAGCCGGGGCGGCGCAGCCTGAGGCCCCGCTCCCCCGTCCGTACAACGAGCCCTGTTATCCGTCAAGAGAGTGTTGTCACCAAAGGGCCAGGCCCCTGAGGGCGCTTCCAGCGGGTTCGGCCGCTGTTTCAGCGGTGACCCTTCGCCTGTCTCTTGTGCCCTCTTCCCACAGCGGCACCAACCCCCGTGATTGCAACCTGCAGTCCACAGACTTAAACAGCGACTACCGTCCATTCCACTGAAGGCCATTTCACTCCTGCATAGCATTTGATATCCATTATTAAAAGAGGCACAGAATAAACCCAACCTTTTAGGTAACCCAACAATGACACTGTAGCAATATGGTCATCTCGTGATAATCACACAGGTGTCAGGGCATCAGACCTTAATGGTAAATTAATTTGCAATTAATATATTTTTTAGGGCATCAGCTTGGTACAGTGTCAAAATTTTTGTCTTGAGTGTGGGCAAAGTCAAACTGCAAGTTTCAAGCTTCATTGCTTAAAACCATCTTACAGTAATAGAAGAAAAAAATTAAACCTGTCTTTGCAGAACAGCAGTTACAAGGACATAGCCTGTCTGCTGTATTTAAGCGTAACTTCCAGTGATACCATCCAGGCAGAAAAGAAATTGTAAAAAAAAAAAACACAGAAAAATCTTGAAAAAGTAATTGTGTTTTTACCAGACTTATGTTCTACATCAGCAGATCATGCAGGATTTACCAGCTGCATCACCTTGCCTTTTTTAAGAAACCAAGTCCCCTAATCAGTGCAGTACATGGCTAGAAAAAGAAAGATCTTATAGGAAATAAGCGTAGTGATTTAGCAGATGCAGTTGCCCCCTCTGAATCCGCCTCTGCTAAATCGGGGTCTGCTACACAGTGTTCAGAAGCACCCAAGGGGTTGGAGGTGATCCCAGTCCACAGGGGATGTGGAACCCCTGCCTTTGACACTTGCAGCCAGACAGGATTGCAGTGACAGCACAACTGCTACACCTGCCCACACAGAGCACTTCACCTTCTCAGTCACAGGAGACATTCCCCATTTTCTGCATTAGTCACCCACAAGGATTCGTCCCAAAAGTGGTTGCAGCAGTCAGTTTATCTAGTGTATTTACTTGTTTGTTTGTAAATTAAATTCCCTGAAGACTAAGAGTGCCTTAGTTTTCTCTGATCCATGCTGATATGATTCATGAATTTAGAAAGGTGCCACTAATGCACATTGATGTGGGTTTTTTTGCAGCCAGGGACAGGGTTAATCCACTACAAAGAACTTTTATAGCTGCTCTAATTCACTGCCAATTGCCTGCTGTGGTATAAAGGGTGGACTGGCCACTTGGACTGAGAAAAAGAGTTAGGAGTTTACATGTATGGCAGGGCTGGCTTAGGGTATTCAGTGTTGTCCCAAGAACAACCCTTCAAACAAAGCCCTCAATTAGACCAATCAGCCTAATTTTCCAACTCCTTTGCAATGTCAGAGCAAAGCAAAAAAACAGTATTCACAAAATGACTGAGGATTGGGCCCTTTTTTCCCTTTGTTCTAAGAGACCAGGGTGCTCTTTGTGCTCTTGACAATTCTGAGACCGAGAGTTCTTGGAACAGGTTTAAAACAGAGGCTGCACAAGCTTCAGTGCCTGATCTCGGATCCTGGCTTAACAGTGTTCTGCTGCTGCAGTAGCAAAGCTGTCAGCAAGCAGGCAGACAGACAGTTATCCACATTATTCCATGCTCTGTGGTGGGCCTGTCCACGAGGGATTAGACCAAATCTGCTAACCTCATTTCTGTTATATAACCTAAGACAGATCTGAACTCTTTTCTCCAGAGGATTGTATTCTAAACCAGAATATCACCTCCCCCAACCCTCTTCAGCTGTAGTTCAAATTAGGTTTTGCTGCTATCATTATTCACATTGTAACATAATGAAAATGGAATTGATTGACATGGCATGTAGGCATTGTGTCTAGACATACCCGGGTTACTTGTATACTAGTTTTATCACGTCCATTTCTATCCCTTCAGTTTTTTCAGACCACAGAGGCCAAAGAGAGGATGCAAGTGATCACAAGTCTGCACTGAGCTATTTGGTTCTATAGCCATTAGTAACAAAGCTGCCTAGGTTAAGAACTAACTCAAGTAAGCCCCACATGGACTGCAGATGTGCAGTGTGCACGAAAGGCTGCCTGTGACCACTATGGACTTCGTAACAGGGTCTGACATCAGCATTGTTTTCTGGTAGCTGTTTGCTACAGTCACACACAATGCACCTCACCACCTGATGCTCCCTGAGTATACACATTTAAAAGTCTTTGAGCCCTCATGGTACTATTCATCTATCAACACAAATCTCTGATCTGCTCTTCTGCCATAACCCATGGGCTTAGCTCAAGCAAATGCTTACTCACATCAATAGTTGTGCTGAAGTTTAGCTAATAGTGCCTCAAAATGAGGGAGAACAGGTCTTTTTTTCTTAGGTAGCAACAGCAAAGGATGCCAGGAATAATATTACTGATGCAGTTAAATTACACCTGTGTGAAAGCCAGATTAAGTTTCAGTGAGGCTGCAGTCAGGCTGTATAGATTACATTGCACACAGTGAGAAACTCATACCGTTTATTGAGAACTACGTCCATTTTTATCTTTTCCTTAATAGTATTGGAAAGAAAACAGAGTTTATTTGGATTGTTAAATTAGAGATGAAATTGCTATGTAAAGACATTAAGGAAATTTGCAGTTATGCAACTGGAGTCCTAGAGGAAAAAGCAAACAATTTTATTGAGAAAAACAAATTGAAAACAATTACAAGACATGAGGGAAGTAGCTCGAGGTTTGGACTTTTTCCTCTTCCCTTTTCCTTTTGAGGCCTGAAAATATTTGCATATTGTTTTAAATTGTTTAAAAATTTCATGCCTCTTCAGTCCTCCTCAGCCTATACTGCCTAAGTCATATAGTCATTTGTGACTAAAATGAGGTACTGGATTCCTCCAAAGGAGCTTCTGCATGACAGGCAAGACAAGGAGCATCATCAGGACATTTTTTAGTCACTAAGGATACACATCTTGTCTTTTATGGGAATTTACAGTGACACATCCTTTTTACAATCATTCTTTCTGAAACAAGCCACCACTTACACTAGTCTTCTGCAAAATGTTCTGTGTACTCAAAAGTTCAGTGTCTCTTTAGGATGCAAAAGTAAGCCAACATAGACCTTTAACAAATCTCTAGTCTTGAAAACACAAGACCCGAGTAACTCTGCCTGTTAAGTAACTTTGCACCCATGCCTCAGTTATGCATGGGTATACTCTGAGAAGTATCCGAGATATAGTTTACAGCATTGTCCTCAGCCTTCATATGCACACTATGCTGGATTAAACAAGGTGATTTGATTAGTTTGATGAAGAGAATAAAGTCTCTAAAAATTATGTATGAAGATAGCACTGAAATCCAGGATGTATGCCTTCAAGAGTCAAGGATACAGTTTAAACCCAACAATTAGCTGAAAGGATAGGAAAAGAAGGCATGCCATATGTAAGATACTGTAAAGGAACTTAGCCTATGAGAGTTGAGGACAAAGTACCCCATAGCATGCAGTCTTGCCTTCCTGAGAGTATAAAGACACTGCCTTACTATAGCCAAATTCAAGCACTAAGCACATCTCAGCTTTGAGGAAATCTCAAATCAAAATTTAGTCTGGTGTGAAGTCACTTGACTCATGCAAATCTTGCCCATAAAGCCAATAAGCTCTAGACGTTGCAACTGAGACTGGTAAATAGGGACTGTAGTCACTTCTGTTGTTCTTAAATGCTTTTCAAGCTACACTATTACAGTTTCAGGAGGAAATGTAAAAAATGAAAACAAAACTTTATCAAAGTTTAAACGCAGGGGAATGTATTCAGGCAGAACATAATTAGCAAAGCTGGAAGGTGGCCAGAGTGAGATGTGCAACACTGTTGTCTTATGAAAAAATACCCAAGGATGATCACAAACATCAGGACCTTATTTTTAATGTAGTCCAAGCAATGCAATCAGATAACCTTAAGTGAAGTAAGGCCCTCTGCCTAGACAGGCACGTATCTACCTTGAGAGCACTTCACTTGGTATGTTAACAGATGTCCATGGTGTGGATTTCCACTTCATAGGTGGCAGAGCAAATACTACTCTGTCTTTCTAGCATTTGAATACCTACTGCCAGATTTTGTCAATAAGCAGCTCTAATTTTAGCCTCACTAAATTTTAAAGGTAGAAAGGTAGTGAGATTTAAAGAACAACAAATGTAAACATGTGCAGAACATCAGTGTTGCAGTCCAAGTCCTACTTCTCTTTCTCCTCTTGTCTTTTACTATTTTATCTGATGAAGTCAGGAGACAGAGATAAGAAATGACACCAAAACCAAGTGGAGAACTCAGGCTGAACTGTGGTCTAAGTTTCTGTGAGAGATTTTGGTCTAAACTAGCCAGCCTGATAATGTGAGAGCAAACAACAATAAAATAAGACTCAGGACAGTGAGGACTGCCTCATATCGGACAGAGCTTGCCAGGATACTGTAATGCCTTCTGACACAGCTAATCATGCTAAATAAAATGTAGCCTTAAATAGACTTAGGACTATATTCTCAATGGATCCTCCCATTTAGCATGCAGCATAATCTGTTAGTTTGGGGTTGGTTTTTTGTTTTTTTTTTTTTTTCCACAACCAACTATATTTAGTACCACAAGGGATAGTTAATACAATTTTGGAAAAAGGAAAAATAAATTCATAAAATATGAGTAAATAACCATAAGTTGTTTACAGAAATAAACATTCTGGAGCATGGGATTTTATTCAGTAATTGCCATATTGGTCATAAAAGATGCCTGAGAGCCCAAAGTATTACTTTATTGCATTTAGCAGCAACAATTAGCCTCTCCATTTTTCACTGCTCTAACAGCATAGTTTTCTACTCTTTATGAAGAGGTTAAAAAAAAAAAGAAAAAAGCAAACCCAAGCCAAAACCTAGTCTCTTCTGTGTGGCTGTACTCTCCAGAGACATATGTGCAAGTGGCACAAAAGGCTTGATCTGTGAGCCATAAAGTGCAGGAAACAAAACAAAAAGCAGCAGATTATTTTCCTTCCTATTCCAGGGGACTACATAGGGCAGGAGGAGGAGGGAAGAATTTCATAATAAGGCTCTCTTGCAAAAGTACCACAGGCAACAAATTCCTTACATCTGAATAGAGGAATAAGTGCAAAACTGAGGACAACAGAAAGAGGTGTGGTCCCTAATGTATCATTTGCTGTATTTTTTTTATGTGAGACAAGAGAAGTAAAGGCCACTGAAATTCCTAGAGAACAAAAGAGCCCAGCGAACTATGGAGTTAACAGGCTTCTTAATGCTTAGGATATTTGTGTTAAATACTTTCTAAAATAAAGGGAGCATGCGTTTTACAAGAAAAAAATGAAACTCCCCTCAATTTAAAGATAAGCTGAAACCCCTCACACTTTCACTCAAAAGATTAATTAAGATAAATAATATAATTAAGTAATTTGAAAACACTTCCCCCCCAGTAGTAGACATTCAACTTGACATGGCAGCCAAGGGGCATGTCATGAGGACTCCAGTTATGTTGACACTTGTAACTGGAGGAAGAGTGCAGATGTGATAGAAACTTGGAAAATCTATTCAGGTAAACTACAGATGTGATAGAGGATGTAGATACCGATGCAACACAGCTACATCACAATTTGGATAATTAACCCATAGGTAATCAAGAATTGTCAGCCTTGTGCTAACCGCGGAAGCTATGGCATCCTGGAAACATTGCTGGAAGTATGTCTTGTGTTTTCATTTCACTAGAACTCTAATTTGGACAGCTTATTGACCTACTTTCTGTATGTCACTGCTTTCAGCATGTTAACCTCCCCCTTCCTGAAACACTCACGGCTATTTCAAATAAGTGCAAGAAAAAGAGGCTAGTGCAGATGTTGTTTGTGCATACAATCAATGCATCCCTCCCCTACTAAAGTTTAATAAGGATTGTTAGTACATCATTGTAGCTGGTAATTGTGTAGGTACACATGGTAATTGCATGTATTTGCACTAATTATGTAAATGCACAATAATTAAAGCTCCAGGGTTTTCATGGTAAATTTTTAAGACACTCATGGATTTGTCATGGCAAAAGTGTCAGTCATGTAACCTAGTGGGAAATAGGAGGCAGAGGAAGCCCGGGAGAATACGCTTCTTAAATAAAATGCAGATATTTATATATAAGTAAGTGGATTGAGGACACTACTTTGTCATCAAATACAGCTGTCATGCCTAGGTACACTTTACTTCAGAGTCTTTTTTCAGACTTAGGAAATAAAAAAAATCTAGGAAAAAACCAAAACACAAACTGTTTTTCATTGTAGGTTAAAACTAAAGATCAAATACTCCTCCACTTTCTACACCTAATGTTCCAGCTTTTCCCATTTAGCCAGTGAAAGGCAGCAGTGAATTTGTACTCTCTTTTTTACTATTGTAATCACTTGCTAGTATTACCAGTTTGCTTCATCTCCCAGAGGCCTTATCACACTCCACTGAACATGTCAGTGAAAATATCCCAACACTGCTTGGATTTGGATCGATCTCCCAGCACGGTGGGCTGCCTTAATACAGGAGTCACACACTAGACATACAAGTTGCTTTTGTTTTGGGGTTTTCCCCATTTTTCTACCCTCACCTAAGATTTCAGCCATTCCCCTCACCCTGAGGTCTTCAGATGCAAACTTGCAAGTTTGCTCTGGGGAGCACCCAGACCCTCCTGCAAGCCTTCCCTGGTGCAACAGGAAGGAGCTGCCCATCCTTCCCCACCACCCTGTGCTGCAGCCCCTGGCTGAGCCTGCCACAGTGCAGCTGCTCACCAGAGCTTTGCTGCCATGCCCTGTGGACCTCTAGGCTCCGGGAGAACTAACTGCACCATTAACAACTTGAGGCATATGAAGGAAATGCAGCTTCAGAAACACACAGTGTACATTTACCAAACCAGCAAGCAGGGACATGCATTGTCCAGCTGTTTAGCTGCTTTTAATCACCTCTGACAGCAAGCGTGAGCAGCACCCTGGAATAATCCCATTATCCTTATGCCGGGACCGCAAGAGGCTGTTCAGGAAGCACAGCAATGTAACATAAGGTGCTATGAATTCAGAGCATTACTAAGCGTTTCACACAAAAAAGCCTTCCCTTTCAAATCACAATGTTTGAGATCTCAGTCACTTAAAAGTCAGGTTTTTTTAGCCATTGAAAGGTATCTGCATTCGTAAGACAGACCATCAGCCTGACTGCACTTAATGCAGAAATATTCTGTATCACCCCCACTTTGATTTTGGTCCCCACAGCACAGCAGAAGTCTCACTGCGTCATACACACTGCCCCTCCTCACTTGCAAACACTTAAGCAGAGAACCAACACAAGAGTTTTAAACTACCAAGACCTAATAGCTTAAAGTAAGACACAAAAGAGAGCTTCCTCAGGACTTGCAGCAAAACTTTGAGATTTATTAGGACTCATAACCACATACTGCTACTTATTTAAATCTAACCCCATATACATGGGTCAAAAACCTCTAAGTTTATAACTCCTACCTCTGCTGTACCCCACCATAGAACAAGATAAACTCCTTACCTGTAAGACTGAGAACAGGCCCCTGGAGGAGCAGCAGAAGATTCAAACCTTGAGGCTCCTATAGAACTACACTGCAGACCTTCCCAGCTGATAATTAAAGCTTGGTTTTTAGCACAGCTGTTTCAAATTGGCTCATCAGCCACAGCTGTGGCAATAATGAGTTCTCTAATACTTCCTGGGCTGGAGTAGTTGTCAGGAACTTAGTTTTTGTTTGTTTGTTTTGTTTGTTTATTTTTTGTTTTGGTTTTTAAATTTTGTTTTTGAATGTGCAATCTGCCAGTTGTTTTCTGTCTTAAAACAAAGCAAAGGGCAACCTAAGCCAAGCAACCACTTCTCCCTGAAAGTGTCCAAATTCTTTCCTCTGAGAATAGGATTAATACATGTTTCAGCACTTACTTGAAACATAAAATAAAAAAATTACTAGAAGTACAGTTGAACAGAACCCCCTATTTTTCCTGATACTCTAAAAAACTTTCGTATGATTCAGGTGTTTTTGTTTTGTTTTGTTTTGTTTTAAATGTGGGTTTGAAGATACTCTTTCCATTTTAAAGCTAAAATTAAAGAAAAAAATTAGCTATATGGTAAAATTTGTTCAAATCTAGTAAATTTTTTTTAAATACAGCTTTTAATTGGTGAGATTTAGTCTCCCAAGAGAAGCTGTTCAGGATAAAGTATTTTCAACTTTGTTTCTAACAACAGACATATTGTCAAGGTTTTAATTTTCTATGTTAATAAAAATTCCTGTATTTATGCTTGTTATGGATTAAAGAAGGTAAGGTGTAATTTTAAAATTTTTAATTTGCAGTGAATTTTTTTTATTTATTGAGAATCTTTTAGGACTACAGAGGATTGAACACAAATCCAGTCTATCTGAGAAAAGAGAAGCATTGCTAAAACAGTGATCTGTTATATTAATTTCCTTTAATTTTTGAGTAAATTAGTCTGTTCTTTAGATAATGGATGGTGGATGTCTAAAACCATGGAATATGGAGTTTGAGGGCATGAATGGAAAGCAGACAAGGTGGGTTACAGCTGGAGCGCATTTTCTGTGTGTCTGTAGGGAATTTATTTCAGCTTGTCTTTGTTGTACAGCAGCAGTGCGAGGCTAAGTTAGAGCTTTAACTTGTGCTAATGCAGGACCAAAGGTCTTTTGGATGGTTATGTCTAGTGGCAACTTGTATGATAAACACTTGCTTCCAGCAAAAGGACTACCCAGGCTGAGTCAACCTGCAATCCAGTAAGGTCCCCTGGACCTGATGCTGCCCAAATACATTTGCATAGACAGGAAAAACCTAATACCTCTGTTTGAGGAAGATTTATGAGTCACAAGGAAAAAAATTAATTTGCCTGGGCCCTAGGGATTTTTTAAAGACCTAGTGAATTGAAGGCATTTATGGTATCTGCTAATATTATCCATATATATCCTTTTATATATCTCATATCCCAGCTGTGAGCTGCAACACTAGTGATTCCAAGCTTGGTGCAACCACAGAGCTCTTTATTGCCTAAATGTTGCTGTTGCTTTCCCAGTATGTTTCAAAGATCTTTTTGCCAGTGAGGTCAGTACTGGCATCTCCATTTCATGGTGGGGAAACCATATAATCAAAAATTAAAATAACCATAGTCACTTAGAAGACTAATAGAAGAAGGCAATGTAGATGTCCTTATCACTCTTTACTGCTCCAATGCAAGCATGTTCTGTGAGGCATCTCTCTGGTCAGTGCCAAATTTATGAAAACAGTTTTGTTTAATCAAATTAGCAAAAGCAGTTTGATGGTAGAGCTAACATTCATATTCCTTATGAAGAAAATTTGATAGCTGGACACAAATATATCTGTGGTTAGCAAATAGTTTATTTAGACTCTGTATATCTGTGTGATTCTTGGCCTGCATGAAAAATATGAATAAACGTTGTTAAATACAAGTAGATCTAGCAAATACAAACACTTGCATATCAATGTAACTCACAGGTGATGTTTGTGAAATGGACTGGTTGATCTGAAATCCTCACACAAGAACTGCTGACACAGCAGGTTATTTAGCCGGGGGTGGGGGGGACTGTTGGAATATACAAACCATGGCTATTTCAAACCTGTCCACAATGAAGGTGTCCTTTACTGGATATTTACAACCCAAACATCCAGCAACGGAAGATATTCTTGCAAATCTGGGCATCATGATTTACTCAAAAATCAGGGGCAGATGCTTGAGCAGAACCTGTACCTGAACCTGTTTCTGACAGGGAAACTACATTGTCAAGTGCCTTGTTCCAACAAGTCGGCAACAGTGTCTGCATATTTTAAATCCATGTGTTGAGTCATCATCATTTAAATGGAACTTAAACCACCTGAACGTGTCATCCTTTACTAACCTCCTACGAACTCTCTGTGGCGTTTTCCCTTTGCAGGGCAGGCACAGCCCTAAAAATTCATCCCTGGCATGAGCCAAAGCTGGGCAGTTATTTTAGTTGCTGTACCACAATATATGTGGCTACAAAGGGAAGTGTACTACTGGTAGTTTGTTTGCTGTGCTTGTTCTTTTAAAGAATAATGCTATTGTTACAAGCGAAATTACACGTGTTCCACTTTCTCTTGCCCTTGAAAATTTGAAAGCAGAAAAGTAATCATTTAAGCCATTTCTTTAGCTGTGGGGTTTTATTTTATTTAATCTCTATGCATGTACATTTTTCCAGTATGCATGCTGAAACAACAGCTGTTTGATTTCCTATTATTGCTAATGATTCTACTTTTTTGTGTTTTGTTTTAAACAATAGGTTTTGCAGCAAGTTTGACTTGAATTAATGACTTTCTGACTTTTGATGGAATTCTTTTTGCAAATACTACTTTTCTGTATTTCTTTTCTTGATTCTTTTTCCTCTTCTTTTGGGAACTGGCATGCAGCAGTTAGATCCTATCTGCTGGGTACGGGCCAAAATAATCTCAAGACGTAAAGTGACTTCAAGACTCCTTCTTCACCTTTAAAAACTTGAAAAGTTCCCAGACCCACCTGGAAGCACATACAGTACACATTGAGTGGCTGCTGCTGTTGGGTTGTGTTTAAATACTGAATAAAGTTGAGGATGGAAGCTAGGAACCAAAGTTACTTCAATTCAGACTCCATAGCCTCATGTGCAGAGATCACCAGTGACACCATCAACATTATGTTCTACAATGGCTTAGTGGGACTTGAAGAGCAGATCAGTGGAGTACAAGATAGCCTCATCAAAGTCCTGAAATCACAAGGCACCTTTGCTAAAAGAAATCTTAGTGAGAAGAAAATATGAATTCTTATGCTGCTTATACTGCTCCACCATTCCCATAGGTGAGAGAAATCCCAGTTGTGGGCAATCCTTGCTAATGCAGTCCGTCCTCTCCTCAGTGTTGCCTCCATGTATGATATTTTAGAATCAGTCCTTGGGGACTGAAGGGAGACTTTGTCCTTACAGAGGATGGAAGAGACAAGCAGAACAACAATCCATCTCTGTCAAAAATGATGGAGATGGAAAAAAGTAAAAAAGTGATAAAACAATCCCTTAGTCTGATATTAAACATCCATCCTCTCTTGTTTTACATTGACCTGGAGGAAAGGGTAGACAGATGTGACTGATCTTTTCAAATATGTAAACAATCTTTTTGCTATTTTATAGGTTTGTGGAAGACACACCTTGCCCGAGCTCAATTTATGTAATTCATGTAATGTTTAGACACCTGTAGTGAGACTTTTTTTTCCTGTTTCAATTTGAAGAGCCTACACTTCTTAATCTTTTTTTTTTTTTTTNTATTTCTCTGGGGAAAATGTATGCCAAAAAACCTGGCAGTCTGGCCCAACAGTACTTAAATTCCAAGTAGTATAAAACATATGTAACAAGAAGGCTGTTGCTTTCTCTTCAGGGAAGCTGAACAATGAATCCCACAGGGCATCAATGGGAGTAGATTCAAACTTCCCTCCATTTTAGTGTTTTCATTCTGCTTTTGGGACATGAAGTTAAGGCCCAAGATATACAAAACACTCAACAGGGAAAACCATGTAGCCCAATGCCTTCTCTGAGGCACCATTTACATACAATGTGTTGCAAGATTAGGATCAGAGGCTCTTATTTCCCCGTCTGTCTCTCTCCTTCTGTCTTATTTTTCTGGTTTTATGTTTTTCTTGGTACATTTTAAGGCAGTGTCTACTCTGTTAATTGTTGGAGTGCCAAAGATCAGCCATGCAGAATTTGACTTCAGAGCAAGATTTAGGCTCATAGAAGAAGTGACAATATTTTATGAGATATGCAAGGACCCATTTCTGCAAGACTGAACCAAGCCCTAAATGAGCTGGCTAAGAGTACAGCAAAGCCATGAGACACAGTGAAAATGTGGCATCCAACTTCAGCTGTCCTCCTTTTGCACAAGTCAGGGCTTTTATGAATATCAGTCAATCAGAGTAAGATCTGCCCCTTTTAAATGGTCTTTTACCATTCACAAGTGATGCTTGATAAAACAGAGGACATACTTCTCTCCTGGAACAACGCCGCAAGTTAAAGCTGTTCCTCTGAAGTCAGTGGAGCTGTTATGAGTCCAGCTGCCAAGTGGTATATATCTAATCTAGCTATACATTTTGGTCTGATGGTATGATTTCTGATTCAGAATCAGAGTGGAAAATAAAAACAGTTGGCACATGGAAGATTTCTCATAAATATTTGAAAAACCATGCTTGTTGGCAAAATATTCAACAGTAATATCAATATTGCAATACTTAGTATATCATAACATTGGAATCAAAAGAAATTGAAAGGAGTCAGCATGAAATGTTTCCCCTTATCAAAATAAATTAATGTATTGAAATAATGCATTTCTGCTCTTTGCCCTTGAAAATGTCATTGAAATCAACACATTCTCACAAAAGATTTGTATTTCCCTTTCCAACTGAGAGGTGTGTGGTGAATTCTCTCCATCAGGTGAGACGACTGAAAGAGGGGGAAGGAAAGGATAGATCAGGCCCTCTGGATTTTCACACGAGTAAAAGAGAACAGCAAGTGCTACATGGTATGTGCTAATAGGTGCTAATTCACATGCACCTGCTCAGAGAGATCCGTGGGCAGCTCCAGACATTGTGATGTGTCTGATTTCTTTCTGTATGAGTAAAGAAGAATATGAATACTTGAAAAGATGAAGCCTGCTCTCGAGTAGAAAAGCCAACCCTACTACTAAGAAATTCTTGTGCCTCTTTAATTACCCTTCTTCACCTATAGGTGGAATTTCCTCTCCAACAGCTTTAGTAAGGAGCCTGTCAGCCTGGGAGGAGATTTCTGTTTGTCTTAGTACAGCAAACACTGGCTCTGTTGTGCAGTGCCAGTTTCTGATTCTAATGATTTCCTGAATTCATTCTCTTTTGTACCTCAGGGAAGGAAGAAGTCATCCTCTTGAAAATTCAGATAATTGCTTTTATTTGATTTTTATTAAATCTCATTCAAGAATAATATGATGGCTTTTTTTTTTATTACATTGTTCATCACTGTGGCATTTTTAAATTTGCTTTGCTAAAAGAAAGAGTTTACTAAGTCAAAGATTAATTCTAGGATTTTTGCTAAGAGAAAACTGGGAGTGCTTTTTGAATTTGTTTTGAATTCAAAGACTTTCATAATATTGATTCCTATCTACTATTATCTGTACTTTCTCTCTTTAATAGCCCAGGCTCCTTCCCCAGCCCCAGCAATCAGCCCATACTGTGGTTTATTGCATATGCATGTGGAGCTGGCAGGGCCAGCATCGCCCTGGCTGTGCTGGGCTTCCAGCGAGGGAAGGAAGAGCAAGGGATGCTCTTTCTTCCCTGCTATGGCTATCACATTGGCTGGGCAGAGCTGATACCAGCAGCAGGGAAACAGCAGGCTCCAGCTCCATCGGGAACACAGTGCTGCCGTGGGGGTTATCCCACCGTGAAGCAGGGGAAAGGCCTCCACTTCTGGTTTTGGCTTAGTCGTGGGCTGTGGGATGGCCACTTGGTCTTTCTGCTGGAGATCAGGAATGTGTGGCAAGGTCTTTATCCATCCGTCCGTCCATCCATCCATCCATCCCCATAAATCATTTCTATAGCTGATTTTGTGGGTATTATTCCCATTGTACACATGGCGTGACTGATGTGGAGAAGCAAAATGTTCTGCACTTAGGAGAAATAAAAGTAGACAAAATTCAGGACCAACAGCTTCATGTTGCTAATAAACACTAAAGAATATAGGTTTGGGGAATTTAATCTATTTACCTATTTGCTGCCAGTGTGACATCATTCACCATCCATTAATAAGTCACACACAGAGCTCCTTGATTTGTGCTTTTATGAGAGCTATTATTTTAAGAATTGGTCATTTAAAAGTAAGTGTTTAGGAACATGAGATTTTCATATACTTTTAGAGCAAATTTTCCCCTTTTTCCATTTTATCACAGGAAATAATATCTCAAAACACTGCAAAGACTCTGTAAAAGCATCTTTTTAATCTCAAAGTTTTAACAAGAATCCAGTCATCTTAGTTAATCTCTTTAAACCATGTCAATATTTACTTTTAAGGGGCGTTTCAAATACTCGATCAGCTGCACTCTCAGTTTAATCAGGACAACTGCCATTGACTGGGAATTACGGCTGAATGCTGCTGGGGCTTAAGTCCTCAGAGTTACAACTTGTGATGGCAATAAGTATGATGGGTTGTCTGTTGTTAGCATATGCATCTGTCCATGAGTAAGTGGGTCCCCCAGGGCTGCTTTTAGTCAGCTGCTGGGCTCCTGTTGCATCTGTGATGTTCTGTACCCCCTACAAGGTTTCCAGAAGGGCCCATCCCATGGTCATTAAAATAATCAGTGTGGGATTTACAAAACAACATGATCACCCTTGTCTGTTCATCCATATCTTTTGGAAGAAATGTGGCAATTTGGCAACAGCTTGACCCCTGCTCAGAAGGGTGACAGAGAGGACCAGTCACAAACCCCAACACCCTGCAGAGGGTTATGTGCCCTGAATGAGCAGCTGATCCCATCCACTGGGCACAGTTTTGTTACTCAAAGCCTGTAAATACAGACAGGACTTCAACAGCTCTTAGGCAATAATGGGCAGCTACAGTTGGTTGAGCATAGATGTCTTTGTCAGAGCTGAAGACCCTTACTAAGCACTACAGCCACTTCCCATGGTTATCTGCAACCTATAATTTTTGAGAGAAACATATTTTTAATGCTACTGGCACTTAGACCTTTGTTTCTAATTTTGATGGAGTAATGACAATAGACTTTGCACTGCAGGACAAAAGACAGGCAGATGGAGCACTGTTTCATTTTGTAGTTACCCTATTTCACCTTCCCTTTCTTGAGGCAAGGGACAGGTTATTTCCTACCACGTGGGATAACTTGCCTTTGCTCTTCCCTTGTACCAGATTTATTTGGATCAGAGAAGTCGCTTGGTCCAGGGTGTGGCTGACATTACATTCCTTAAGTTGTCTGGTCAACATGTCCTACTGACATCCTCAGAATTAAACTAATCACTGGTTTTCTGGGCAATAAGAAATTTTTCTTCCATTTAAAGCTGGCTTTTCCGTAACCTTTTCTGTAGCATGGAACACAGTTGCTCTCTGTAGTGGTTGGGAAGTTTAATTCAGTAAGTCTGTTACTGTGGTCACACATGGTATTCATGGTACCTCTGGATTCCCTTCTTGTCTGTCTGAGATACTTTTTTTTCTTTTTACCTATAGCTCTTACTTATCCTGGGGAAGATGAGGAAGCATTTCCTTGACTGAGGATGTGGAGTCATTGTTCTGAGGAACCTTCTGTCACTGGATATCTCTGACATCATTACAGGGATCAGTTTGGATGACTTGTCTGTCCCCTTCCAGCCCCGCATCCCAGGGTAAAGAAGATGTTTTCCACCTTGTAATTCATTAACAGAGAAAGGCTTCACCTCACTCTCATGATCTTCAGTGTGGGGCACCACAGGGATATAGAGAAATTAATTGAAATAATTCAAATATTCCCTGGCTCCTCAGGATAACTCCTGGCCTAGGACACCATGTTCATTTCCTGACCACATTTTGCTTGATTGCACAATGTTTGCACTTAATGTCAGTGAAGCAAACTGAAAATTATAAAGCTATGGCAAAGATCAGAAGGCAGAAAAAGGTGAGTAAATATAAACAGTGAAGTGAAAGAATGTGATGGATAGCAGTGAGTGCTAAATGGCGTATTTCACAAGAATTTGAGTGTATGCTTCCCTAGGAACCACACGCATCTCTGAAACACAGCTTTTAAGTTTCCAGCTAGTCACCCTTTTCCTTTCAGATTAATGCTCGTTTTAGAACACCTCAGCTTTTGGCTACTGCTGGCTCTAAGCTATTTATTTTCTGAGAGACTTTCTCATCATGTAATAAATTGCTGGAATATGTGGTGCATGCGGAGAACTGCTGGGCACATTTCAACTAAAAAGTCAGACTGGATCAATCTTTCTGCGTAGATATATTTCTTTTTCTGGGGAAAAATAAAAAAAAAGAAGAAAAAAGCTATAGATGATTTTCTTGTTGTTTTGGTTTTGGTTTTGGTTTGGTTTTTTTTTCCCATTGAGGATAAACCAAAGTGGTAACACCCTCTCTTTGCTTTTTGTTTCCTTTCTGGTAGATGTTTGCTTAAAAGAAACATTTTCAGAATTATTTTGTGCTTAAATAATTTTAAAGCAGATCTGGAATTTAACTAAACCAAAAAAGGAAAGAAACCTTTTCTCATTACTTCCTCATGATACCAAAAATTTTTTGGGGGCTAGTTGATTCACCCTATAGGGTGACTCTGGGACCTCCATCCATTATCCCAGCTGTGGCAGTTCCTACCATACTGAGAATACTTCCATGTTCTAACTGCTTTGCGGTATAAATGGGTAATGACGCTTCTTTCCTCGGTCTCTCTGGAATCACTCAAAAATAAACCAGCAGGTATCAGATAAACCCTGCATGTTTTGTCTCTCAGATTCTTCCATCTGGAACAGTTTCCTTAGGGCTCAAGAGTGTTGTCCTGAAGACCGACCCCCACCATGCTACTAAAGCATGCTTGTCTCTTCCTCTCTCCTCCACAAAAACTTCCTTTTGAACATTATGAGTCAGTTACATGTTTCCTTATTATTGTCTGGTCTCATTCTTGGTCAGAAAATAGTCCCAGGTTAAAATCTGTTGCCCTGTAGCAGCCCTTGAATAGATGACAATCCATTTCAGTGTTCAGTGGATCCCCAGCCATGTTAACATGCATTAGAGCAGAGCAGTTTTGCAGCAAGTCTCTGTATCATTCTCATTTATCCTGTGCTGGTTTGATTTGCTGTTTTTGTGCACTTGAATTTTATTCCTTGTGAAGGAAAGTAAACCAGAAGTTCTACTTCAGGTGCACACCAGTGGTTCTTTAATCCTTCCACGGACAAAAGAGATCCATAGCATACATTTAAACCACATGGATTTGGCATGTCCAGTCCAGTATATCGAACTAAATATAATCTGAAGTTAAATGCTGATTCCCAGGCAGTCTAAATGCAGAGCCTTCACAGGCAGCTGCACTGTCCTGCTGATCTGCTCTTACTGTGCCTAATGGCTCACTAATGTAGACAAAGTCAGAGGCGCATATAAGGTGTAGCAGTTTTATATCATAAGCTTCCCAAAATCAATGAGTTCATAAGTTTCTGAGATCATTTAAGCTCCTGACTTATGTTTTTAGGCAGCTAGCAATATACAGATACTATAGTCTACAGTACCTGCGGAGCTGAATTTGTTAGGCGGTGTTACAATAATTAATGGATTTTTATATGATAGAAAGATGGGGTGAGCAGAGAGATCATCTATCAATATTTCAGCTATTGGGAGCTGTGATTAAGTCCTTGAAGCTTTGAGATGTGGTCAGGCTGTGGAGCAGTTTAGGATAACAAGTGAAGACTGTTATCAGGTCCAATTACTCTCAAAAGGAAATTAAGAGAGGCAGAATATAATTACTTGAACTGGAATGTAGCCAGGGTATTGGGGTGATCATTTGCTCTATGATCATTAATGACTGTGGTAGAAAACTGTGGATTTAATGCCATGAGGTAAATATTCGCTCTCATCAAGGAGTCTGCTCGTTAAGAATAATATGGATGCAGTCATAAAAAAATGTTAATTGAATCCTGTGTATGGGTGAGCATCCATCTTCTGAAACCAAGTATCAGCACTAACCACTCAAAACACATACAAATGCTGTTTAACATCTGTTGGGGATGGAAAATCAAAAGAGCTCTCTGTCTTTTTTTTGTTGTTGTTTTTGTACTGGTGATAGGGGATACGATGAAATTTCCATAGTTAGCACAGACTGGCCTCTTTAGGATACTACAGAAGTAAACATATAGGGTTGCAAGCAAAAGTGCTAAACAGAATGGATTTAAGGAATGGCTTATCAGAAATTCTAGATACAAAAGTAAGATTTTGAGGTTTCACGGAAGGCAGAGTGTTTAACAAATGATGTACGACTGTGCCTTTTGTCCTTCTTCTGTCCTGAAAGTAATAGCAAGATTTTGTATGTCAGTAGTCTTTCATGCATTTAGATTACCCTTCAACTGAGCTTCATAGTAATTCAAAACAGAAAGATAAACATTATATGATAATTGCTTTACCTTTCACTGCAGTGCAGCAGATATATAACCATGTTATCAATAGAAGTTTGAAAAAAATCAGTGCTTGGCAATGCTTCAGGAATTTGGGAAGGTAAGAACCCAGTTTACACTTTAACATTTGAGAATAAAAGCTTTAATCCTATGACTATTTCTGTGCAATTCTCTCATCAGCTGCCAAGATGGTTATACACATCTTTTATATCCAACCTAGCAGTTCATACTCAATTCCAGTTCGGATGCTGAGCACCCTGGCAGTTGCTAGACTTTGAGGACTTTTAAAATACTTTACTAGTAAAAGAGAGTTTGCTCAATTATTGCCCACAGTGGCCAGTGGCTCTGCTTCACAGTTCACCTGAAGAAGGGCATATGTACCTGCTCTGTGTCTCTACTTCACATAATGCACAGGATCAGTCAAAAAGGTCCCTCTGCTGAAATATAAGAACTGCATCCACAGGTGCTCCTACAATAAGTAGCTTAGAAGGGGCATCTCTGAGTCTTTACCAGATAGAGAAGCCCTTTTCAATGAAATAACTATTGAGGAAGATCCTAAAATTAAGTAACTCGGGTCAAAACTAAAACCTAACATCCACTAATGTAGTTTATCACAAGTTTGTTTCCTTTAGTATAACTGAAGTTCCTCAAGAGCCTCCTGTGCTTGCCAGTGTTTTGTAAGGAAGTCTTTGAAAAACTTTAAATACAGCTTGTGAAGCTCGTTGGTAAAGAACTAGCCAATTAAAATATTCATGAGACTTGATCCAAAACTTGCTCAATTCCATGAGGTAGTCTCTTTCACATAACAGGTGAAGCTTTTATTGAAACTGATGAGCTTGCAGGAAGGTTCATCCAAACCCACAGAAAACGGTAAAGACCTTTGTGAATGAGATCAGGGGAGAGAGAGAAATATCAGTCTCTCTTCTTAATGCTTTCCTGAAAGTCCCACAAGCCTTTTTGTGCTTCTGGAAAAGCCAGAGGTAAGTGAAGAGCCAGAGTTAAGAGACCTGTTTTATTCAAATCAAAAGAATCTTGTTAAAATATTCAAGCTTCTGAGAGAGCTCCTTATATTAACATAATTATTTAGTCTGGAAAAAGGACTTCATTGCAGTCATCTTTGGGATGCCCAGAGTGCCAGCTGCAATTCCTGAAAAAGGAAATTCCAGCGAGCACAGAGAGTGCTCCTGTTCCCATTGCCCAGAGTTGCCTGCACTTGGCCAAGGCTTCTGGAGGCTTCAAGACCCCCTCACTTACTGTTTTAACCAACTGAGCTACAGAGTCAGAAGGCAGCTGTCATAAACACAGGTCCTTTCTGAAAGGACGGGCCAGACCTGCCTTCTGAGGCACCACGGACAACTTTCATCACTTATCTGGCAAAGAACAAGCACAAGAAACTGGGTCTGGAACTGACAAAGAGACCTCAAGGTCAGCCCCATTTCAGCACATCACATTTTATAATGGAACATGAAAAATAAATCCCATCATGTCTTCAATAATTCAATAGTTTACATGCTAGGAGAGGAGAAAATCTGTAGCGTAGTGTGTCAAGTTTTATGTCATTCTCTTACTTCTGAGCCTATAAGGGCAGCTCATAGCACTTAACCTAACACTGCTGCTATTGATAAACAGGAAAACATTCATTAAACTGCATAACTCTGAGAAGAAAACCCTTGATTCATCAAACTATGTACATCAAAGGAGGATCCTTTATAACACCATTACATGAAGGGTATATTTTTTTTCCTTTTTAACTGAAACTATGACAGATCAGTCCCTCTGGCACCTTGTGATGGTGGTGGCCATCCGACAGGTTGTTAGGGATTTTATTGACCACTAGGCATTTCATACCACTGCCTGGAATGAAGAGGAACTTTATTCTAGCAGAAATATGCAGGATATAGTGAGCAAACATGCTGGAACATGCTGCCTTGTGCAGCAAAATCCCCTCCCGTGTATCCACTACATTAAGGTACTTGCTCCATGTACCATTTCTGATGTTTTGTGGTGTTGGATGCCGTGCATGGGCAGCTGATGTGTGTCCTAGTATTTGTCCAGTGTGTGCCCTAGTATTTGTCAGAATATTGAGCTTATAATAAGCAGATGATGAAGTAAGACTTGGGTGGGTGGGTTGGCTAGAGAGGAGAATTTGAAATGTCATTGTAGTTCCCAAATTTCTTGGTCAGAGAAGCTGAGATGATTAAGCAGAGAGAGGGAGGCATCTGACTTCATTTACAGTATAAGCCTATAGAAAACTGCTTCTTCCACATACTTCTCTGAGCTTCCAAAGCTGATCTGTTTTATTTCTACTCTATTGCAGCTGAGTACCCATACTGAGGTGGTGGTGCAAAGCCACAGTCCAGACTTTATTTCTACCCTCATAGTATAGATCCATAGACAAAGTAAACCTCCTTATAGCAGAGTAATTGTCAAATACCTTAGCATGAATAAACTTTTGTAGCACAACTGTAGCCCTTTCCTTGCAAGTCAAATGAAGTTTAGACCACACTGAGAATGACCAGGTTCCCCTGTTTCCTGGCAGATAAAACAACCAATGTACAAGAGAGAGTAAGAGGCAGTTCAGTGGCAGTGGCCTTGGCAGCGCACTGGCCAAAGCCCTCCTGGCACAGGCAAACTCTTCAGCTGCCTGGGCCAGCACAGTCACAGCCACTTGGGGTTTCTCTGCTGCCTGCCAAAGTCCACGGCAAAACAAAGAAAATCAAATAGGAAGTAACATTTAAGTTCGATTTTAAAATTAAGATGCAAATCTGCTACACAAATATCCTACAGCAGGCAAGTCCAAAGGGAGCACGTTTCATTTTGGATCAGCTTAAATTTCTTAAACTAACTTCACTGACATTTGTCTTGTGCTGGTTAATTTACTTATGTCTGCTTTACATGCTTGCACTAAGCACAGATAAAGTTCTCCACACAAAGGTTTACACTAGCATGACAAATCTGATGCTGTAACGAAATGTTTTTGTATCACACTTGCCCTGTGCCTCTGAACAGCCACCACTGCACACGGTTATTTGTTCTTGGTGGAACATTTGCTGTGTCATGGGCAGACTGTGAGGAAAATAGAATAAGCCTTTTGCCGAGGAAGACGCAGAGCGGATCTGAAGAGCTGAAGGGAGGAATGGAGGCAGATAATGCCTTGCAGGTAATTTTTAGCTGACCGTGGCTATCTGCTTTTTATCATAAAATATTAATTTAAAATATTTCATTAATGTGGGTATTAAAAATATAGAGGGATTTTAATGCCTTGTGAAACTCTTAGTGATTTTAGGGTAGAAGGACAAAATTACTATAGAAAATGAATCTAAGAAATTGTGTGTGTTTCCCCCCCCCCCGCCCCCCCCCA